>JAXIVJ010006757.1:5000-64846 GCA_036785665.1 Chirona hameri | reverse complement strand
AAGTGGTGACAAACACCAATTTAGTAGCCGCGACCCCGGAGTCGCTGTGACGTAGAAGGCGGGGGACGCGGCCGGCCGGCCGCCGTACACAACATTAGTGCGCGCGTGCCTGAAGCTTAGATCGCGCTTAGTTTCTTTGTTTACCGGTGGATTGCAAAACTTGTAATATGTAATATGTCACAATCAACCGCTCTGCTGAATGCCGCTGAAAACAATGCAATCAGACCAATATTTGTTGTTATATCTGCGCAAAGTTCAACGATTAGGTACGGCCGCCGCTCGAAATGATGATAAGTGTATCTTTGATGCCATTACCCGGCGTGGAAATGTGAATGTATCGCAATTAATTGCCTATGGAGACATAAACCTCATCAAATATATTGTATTTGTTTGGCATTGCTATTCCTTCTCGTGACATAGTACAGGCGCGGATCCAATATTTCGGTCAAAGGGGGGGGGGGGGGGGGGGGGGGGGGCGCCACATACAAAAAGCTGCGCCCCTACGCGCGCTTGGTGGGTGCGAAATGGACGCGACCCGGGCTCAGGGGGAGGGGTGGCTTGGGGCTCCCTAGCGCCCCTATACTTTTCTTGTAGGTGAATCTTCGGGAAATTTATGAAATGGTACAGGATCTGAATCGTGATCTTGATCAACTTCTTTTGGTACGTCAGTCGTTGCTGCACCCCCGACGGCGCAAAAAGGCATCTTGCTATGTCCTGTAACTCATAAGTCACATTATTATCATTTACTGTATAGTCATTACTAGACATTTGGCAATTTGTGCTCATTAGTGCAAGCCACCCATAGCACAAGACCAGTAGTATTAGCTACTACTCAGTGGCGGCGGATAAGGGGGGGGGGGGGGGGGGGAGGGGGAGGGAAACATATGATTTTGCCTCCTTCCCATAAATGTGTAAGAAACTAGAAAATCCATACTCCAAGAAGTTGGTCCGATTTGTCCTTTTCACCGAAAAAAATGACACAGGGCCCCGATGTGCCCCCAGCCAGCCTGATGGGCCTTCTAAGGCCGACAGAAGGCCCTCAGTCGCCTGAGGGGGACCCCTCGGTAGGCCATGAGGGGCCCCTCAGAAGGCCTGAGACTTCAACATTGGCCTGTCCGACGTTCTTTTTGCGACCATTTAGAGGCCCTGCAAAATATAGTGGCCTAAATTCGAGGAGATACCATTTCTCGTTTTTTTTTGGAGGAGGGCCTTTGGCCGTGGGAGGGGGCCCTTTTGCCGAGGGACCCTCTGGGTTTCTTTGCCCACCATCCGAAAATACGATCCGCCGCCACTGGTACTACTCATAATGGTGTCTCAAAACCTAAGTAATACCGATATCAGTCACATTGGTATGGATTTTCTAGTCTGTTTATATAAGGTGACACAATCTATGGGTTTTCGTCCTTGAAAAATACAAAAATATAGCTAACCTACTCCTACAGCCTCTTATGTCGAATATTTTCGCAGATGTCCTCAGCTAAAGAACGCACAGATTTGGGTGTAAACTTTTAGCTTATGAGGTATTCTGGGAAAATACTGCTATGTTGACAGATACAATTATTATGTCGACTTTCATATACACCTTTAAATATTGTCTTACGCTTCATAAAAATAAGTAAATGCTTAAAAATGCACACGCACACACGCCGTACATTGCCAGCGAACCAATATGGCGAACCCGTGGAAATGTAAACAAATGATTCTCCCCCGCCTTTACGTCATCACAACCTGACCAATCACCGTCGAGCTTGCTCAAGACTGATTGGTCAATACCAGCTGATAGCCAAATATAGCTTATGAGCAGATCCGATAAACACGGCCAAGTTGCTGGAAGCTGCTTGCGGTTGTAACACTTTTTACCAATGTCGAAGGAGCGGAGTACACCCCCCTGGCCCATGCTGACCACGCCTGCCATCACAGCCATCTCATCCACAGACCACGCCTGGCCATAGGCATCAACTATGCATAACCTGTGAGTAATCCCATTCACATGCGGAACTTTATATACTTTTGGGGTTGTAGCTACAACTGCATCCTCAAAAATTACAACCCCAATTATGAATATTACAACCCCAACATTGTCAGTGAATGCATACCTAAGTAAATAAATACTGTGAACAGTACGCAAAATCACCAAAGGATTATCAATAACAATCATAACAAAATAATGCAAAACATATATGAACACAGGAAAGAACAAACTTTAAATTGTTAGTAAAGTTGGCGGTACATACTTGTGGTCCCACCTTAGTTATTAGTAAATCCCTATAATATACCTACCAATCGATAGAGAATATCACGTTTAGTAACTATGGATGTGTTCCCCAACACATTTTGCACTATAACTAATTATAACTTCAATAATTAATATCTCGCCGCTTCCGTCGCCCGTGAAACTTTGTTTACGTCAGCTGACGACGACCGACCTTGATACGACAAGTATAGACGGCGTTCACGGCGGCCCGGCTATGAACGTCCACAGAACCGATCGGACTTAAAGGGAAATAATGACCTTTTGATTTTGTTAGCAACAATTTCTTAGGCTACCGTTATGGTTTTAAAATTATTTTATTTAAATTTAAGAATTAAATAAAATTATTCCCAAATTCCAAGTAGTAAGTTTGGAAAAAATACCGAACAAGTACCTTGTGTACTTCATGAAGGTCATTGACAAATTCGTCCTTCCCTACCATTGTTTACATCGAGTGCCGCATTTTTGGAGGCTCTGTGACGTTTCCGATCAAACTGAGCGCTGCTCGGACACACGCTAGTAGCGCTTTCGTTATCCATGGCAACCAGGCGTCAGCCAATCAAAAGCCAGAAAGGGAATACGTTCTGGCTTTTCATTGGCTCACGCCTGGTTGCCATGGAGAACGAAAGCGCTACTAGCGTGCGTTCGAGCAGCGCTCTGATCCGTGAAGCAATCCGTGAAGCATCCGTGATACATGACTGACTATCAGTATAAAGTCATGAATAACAACAACATGCAAACTATACCAACACGAATAAAATAAGGGCGGATGAATTGAACCCCAGGCAAGCTAGTATTTGCAAAGCACTCGGCACTGCGCCACAATAGCAAAAGGTGAGGGAAATGCATATTGGATACAATATTATTACGTCACAAGTTTCTGAAGTGTCAACTACTATGAAATACAGTGATAAAATACCTTTAATAATGATTAAGAAGAAAATTAAAACTTAAAAACAATAATTTGAATAAGTCTCTAATTAGCTTTCAACTCAAAATCAGATATATTTTGCAATGCTACACAAGAATGGCACCAGTGACGTCATTAACAAAGCCTGCTACGGGACTTGGGTATACTAATCTGGAACAACTCGCCACAATGGTTAAGTGCGCCGAGAAGCATGACAATGACTTTGTAAACAAATCGCCGACGCTAAATAGGTCGCTGTCGATGTGCATCGATGAGCTTCCGATTTAATTGCCAGTTTTGTGTTATTGTTTGTTAGTTTTTTGGGAAAAAATATTATTTTTCATGATAATATAAAGCATAGTGTTATATACAGCCACAGACAAATTATACAATACTCCTAATGTTGAAACAAATGAATTGATTTTCAAAAATTGAGGTTCGCAACCACTAACTATGCCGCCGTTGATGTGCATCGATGAGCTTCCGATTTTATTGCCACTTTTCCAATCGCTGTTAGTTTTAGAAGATCGCCGGGCATATAATCACAACAAGGCAGAACGCACAATATATTTCACACTCCATGGCGTAAAAAAATGCGGGAAGAGCTCACAGTTTGATGAGGACCAAAAGTACTTGCAAGTACCGGTCGTTAAAAGTGTGGAACGCTTATCAACTTTAACTTGAAATATCTTTCGGTAGAAAAGTTTTCATGCAAAATGTGATGAATTTACAATATATTTTGGTCTCGTCTGGCGATTTCAAGTGCTAACTTCATTTTTGTGGAAAAAGGTCATTATTTCCCTTTAATGGCTACAAGCGAATCTTAGGTTTCGTTCCGATCGGACTTAATGGCTACGAGCGAATCTTAGGTTTCGTTCCGATCGGACTTAATGGCTACGAGCGAATCTTAGGTTTTCGTCCCTATCGGACTTAATGGCTACGAGCGAATCTTAGGTTTCGTCTCGATCGGACTTAATGGCGGGGTTAGGTTAGGTTAAGTTAAGTAAAGTCATTGTTCCAATGACGTCATGGACGATCCTTATTTTTCCTGTGAATCTTCCTGCGGTCGATATATGACCGTGACTAAATAGTGAAGTTTTGGAACATCTAAAACGTTAGGGACGTCGAGTATGTATGACCGTAAAGTTTGTCATAAAATACAATTTAAAATCCACCAATAGGTACAACATATATCTCCAAATTACTGAGAAACAATTATGTAGGTACCCAGGGCCGTAAGATCATATTCAGTTCGGTCATAAACACTAAAGAACTTATTGGCTTACTTATACTTATTGGCAAACAGGTAACGTTTTCAATTTCAGACACACACAATGGCAATAGGTATGGGTGTTTACATCTAAAACATGAGCAAAGCAAGATTGAGCGTAGCATATTTCACATTGGGCTTAGTTCTGGATAAATGTCACACATTAGAATGCACCCTTACATGGTTCGCCAAAGGTATTACAATTTGAGTTTAAATATGTTGGTGAAATTGACACTTAATGAAGAACTTGACCAATATTATAAATATGTTTGTGTCTGAAAGCATACCAACCATCCTAAGCTGGAAAACGAATAGAAATAATCAGACCTAAATAAAATGAGTTTAAAATTATGATTATCACAACCTTCAATGTTTAGCCAGACACATATTATTTTCACAAGATATACATGGTCATTGTGTTGAAAGTAGAGGGCCACATCAGTAAAAGTCATTTTAAAAGAAAATACTCTAATCCAAGGCACCTAATCCTACATCAATCAAACCAAAACTTCTCGAAAACAGCAGAAATATTTAAATGCAATAACACACATACGTCAATGCAACTGACAAGATAAATGCGCATATTCCGCGTCATATTTGCCTCTTGCATTACTACTAAAGCGATGCTGCTTGGTTCTCGCCTAATTTGTTTGCCTTGTGGGAAATATGTTATATGTATTTGTATATCTCAGCTGTAATATATAAAAGGACCGGACCTAGACCATTGGCATCACCAGACATTTTAAGTTCGAGAGGCCATTTTTCTGGCAGACGTTTGCGTCCTAAAAAACGACTTTTACTAGGAATAAACACATCATATTTTGCCCAAAAATGAAGATTTTGTGTCGAGGCGAACCCCCGATTTCATCAACCTGCTCCATTTTTCCGAACCTAAAATATCTATATGTATCGATGTCTAGGGGTTATCCAAGGTACTTTAAGAGGTAGGGGCGTAAGGATTCAGCCACGTGACTTCCCAGCGCACGTGCAACCGATCACCGGGATCCTCCAGTGTGGTTGGGCCCAAGGAATCGCAGTCAGCTGATACTCCCATTGCTTTAAAGGAAATAGTTCACCTTCGGAAAATTGATCAGAATAGGATTTTATTATATTTTTAATACAGTTTCTTTTTTTCTTTTCAAAAATGGTCCTACATTGCGCCAATTCAGGACAGAAGGTCGTACATTATTAAGTTTATGGTGTGCGTTATTGGTCTGCGCATGCTCTATGCAGCTGGCACTTTCAGGTGGTACGGTATATCATATATGCGCCGCATTTCTTCGCCAAAAAGTCAAATATCTTCGGCTGGAGAGTCTTTTCAGACAAGAACAGTTGCAGATAGGGATTTCTCAACACGGCTACAAAACTGCTATTTCAGTTAAAAGCCCCATGTTGAAGGTGAACTATTTCCTTTAACATGGAGATTTTGCAATGCTTTTTAGGGAAAACAATATTTAGGTACTAAATGACTTCGCAGATGGATTCATGACCCGGGTATGGATAGAAGATAGAACAAGGTATTTTTTTATCACCCGGCGGTAGCTTTTCCCGCCTTATATTCCTCACCAGACGGTCTCAATCACAGCCACAAATCGCACGCGTTCGGATAGAGCGGTTATGGAGGTGGTATCCGTGGCGGTGGGTGGTATTTTCGGATGGAGGGGGGACAAACCCAGGGGCCCTCTCGATCAAAGCGGCCCCCTCTCACGGTCAACCCCCCTAAAAAATGGCGCGAAATGGTATCTCCTCGGATTTAAGCCACTACATTTTGCAGGGCCCCTAAATAGTCGCAAAAAAGACGTCGGACAGGCCCATGTTGAAGTCTCAGGCTTTCCGAGGGCCCCCTCAGGCCTACCAAGGGTCCCATCAGGCCATACCGAGGGTTCCATCAGGCCTACCGAGGGCCCCTCAGGCTCACCAAGGGCCCCGCAGGCCTACCGAGGGCCCCTCATGCCTGCCGAAGGCCCCCTCAGGCCTGCCGAAGGCCCCCTCAGGCCTACCGAGGGACCCCTCAGGCCTACCGAGGGCCCCATCAGGCCATACCGAGGGTCCCATCAGGCCTACCGAGGGCCCCTCAAGCCCACCAAGGACCCCCTCAGGCCTACCGAGGGCCCCTCATGCCTACCGAAGGCCCCTCCGGCCTACCGAGGGCCCTCTCAGGCCGACTGGGGGCCTACTGTCGGCCTTAGAGGGCCCATCAGACAGACTGGCCTCTGACAAATTTATGTGTTGGGGGGGAGGGGTAAATCATGTTCCCCACCACTACTTCTTGAGTGAGGGGGAAGCTTATTAAAAATAAATGCGTTAACCGAGCCGCCCAAGACTACCTTAAAGGAAATAGTTCACCTTCAACATGGGTTTTGAACTGAAATAGCAGTTTTGTAGCCCGTGTTGAGAAATCCGTATCTGGAACTTTTCTTGGCTGAAAAGACTCTGCAGCCGAAGATATTAGCACACCATAAAATCAATAATTTACAACCTTCTGTCCTGAATTGGCGCGATGTAGGACCATTTTTAAAAAGAAAAAGAAACTGTATTAAAAATATAATAAAATCGTGTTCTTAAAAATTTCCGAAGGTGAACTATTTATTTCCTTTAAAGGAAATAGTTCACCTTCGGAATTTTTTTTTTCAGAACACGATTTTGTTATATTTTTAATACAGTTTCTTTTTTTCTTTTCAAAAATGGTCCCACATCGTGCCAATTCAGGACAGAAGGTTGTAAATTATTAATGTTATGGTGTGCGTTATTGGTCTGCGCATGCTCCATGCAGTGCTGGCACAGTTCAGACGGTACGGTATATCATATATGCGCCGCATTCCTTCGCCAAAAAGTCAAATATCTTCGGCTGGAGAGTCTTTTCAGCCAATAAAAGTTCCAGATAAGGATTTCTCAACACGGGCTACACAACTGCTATTTCAGTTCAAAACCCCATGTTGAAGGTGAACTATTTCCTTTAAGTAACTTTGACCGCCTGAACTATTGCCATCTGACGTCACGACCAATCGGAGAGCAGAATTTCAAATTACGTAAATATACTTAATGATTTTAAAAAAACTAATAATCCGGAGGAATTTATAGTGAAGTGTCAATCTAAAAAAATATGTTTTATTAATCTTTTTTTCATCAAACACATACAAGTAGTGAGTTAGGTAACCTGCAACTAGTCCATTATTTGTTTGTCAGAAATGGCGGTAGCTAATGCGCCAGTTCACCAGACAATGCGCCAGTTTACTCGACAAACCCGGGCTTCCAATCAGATTCCTCCATTTGGTCACATGTCCTCTTGCTACCCACCTGGGGTTATCAGTCCCCAGGTTCCGGGAACACGGTGCCCCCCTCCCCCTTGGCGACACCTATGCGCCACTGAAAATCAAACGCAGAACAAGTCGGCATAACCAGATTGTTCTGTTATTTTATGGACGCCTGTTAGAGGAACTTGTTGAAATCATTCATTTTGTTAAGCAAGGGAAATTTGATGGAGTAAAAGGTACCCAAAAACGAGAAAACTCAAATCTGCAAAAAATGCATAAGAGTGGTTCTCTCAAAGATAAAAATTTCCAAAGCAAATCAAAGAAATTAGACAAGAGATGAGGTACAAGGGGCAAAGAAAAACGGCGACGCTTCGTGTCGCCGTTTTTCGTTATCTCTGAAAAACCTTGCGGATGCACAAACCAGAGGCGTAGGAACGCGGGGGACAGGGGCGGCGGAGGGGGGGGGGGGGGGGGGGGGAGGCAGGGGAGCAGCTCAAGAAGTTGGGGAGCAAATATATGGTGCTGCCCCCCCCCCATAAATGTGCAATGAGGGCCCCTCTTGAAATATTTATATTTATTTTTGACCGAAAAAGAAATTGACCGAAGGCTCTCGAGGTGTCCTCGAACAGCCTGTGGGACCCTCGGTCGGTCCTCGTCGTTCTCAGTGAGCTCTCGGTCAGCCTGAAGGGACCCTCGGTCTGCCTGAGAGGGCCCTCGGTCTGCCTGATGGAGCCCTCAGTCGGCCTGAGGGGGCCTTCAGTCGGCCTGAGGGGGCCTTCAGTCGGCCTGAGGGGGTCTTCGGTGGACCTGAGAAAGCCTTCGGTCGGTCTGAGGGGCCCTTGGTCGGTCTGAGTGGCCTTCGGTCGGCTCGAGGACGAGGGGTCTTCGATCGGCCCGAGGGTGCACTCGGTAGCCAATTTACATCTTCCCCGCTCATGCTCAATAACAGGCGAAGGGGCCCTCATTTCTTCAAATGGTCCCTGACGCTTCGGGGGGCCCTGGAGATTGCTTTGCCCTTTGCCCTCAGTCAGCCTTAGGGGGAGGGGGAGATCAGTCGGCCTCAGATAGCCCTCAGCCGGCCTGTGGGGCTCTCCAACCGCGGATCCAGGATTTCGGTGAGGGGGGGGGGGGGGCGCAACATACACAAAGTTGCGCCCTGCGGGCGCGCTTGGCGGGCGATACATGGGCGCGACCCGGCTCAGGGAGGGGGGGGGGGGGGCCTAGAGCCCCCCCCCGCTAGATCCGCGCCTGCTATCAGTCAGCCTGAGGGGCCCATAGTCTGCCTGAGGGGCTCTCGGTCGGCCTGAGGGGCTCTCGGTCGGCCTGAGGGGATACTCACTCGGCTTGAGTGGGCCCTCAGTTAGCCTTAGGGGGCCTCAGCCGGTCCGGGACCCTCAGTCGGCCTGAGGGGCCCTCAGTCGGTCTGAGGGGCCTTGGCTGTCCTAGGTTAGCCCTCGGATGGCCTGAGGGGCCTTCAGTTAGCCTGAGGTGCCTTCGGTCTGAGGGGCCCTTAGCGGACTTGTAACGGCTCATTATTTTTAGTCAACTCAAGTCTGACTAAACAAAATAATGACCCTTAACTGATGATGACCCTAAACAATAATACCCCCGGTCGCCGACTCAATTACAACCCCAACGAAGAACAAAAAGTTATGCCTCTGGTCCCATTGCGCCAGGCTTATTGTCCTCCCGGGGGCCAATGCAGTCAGTAATACAAATGAGCGGCCGCACATTTGATCGGCAACTGGATTGCAACGACCAAAATACGCTGTGTCCTCAGTCATGAATGTCACGTGGAGGCTGTCCCATTTCCCTGAAACCCACTATTACCTGTTTTTACCTTTACTTTTGATGCGTTTTGGGACGCTTATATACAAATACGCGCACATGCAGGCACATGAGTACGCACTTATACCTACAGGTAGTAGGTAGAACCATGCAGTAAAACGCCTATATTGGGTAGGGAACATAGCGGGCGTTTCCTAAGTGTTCTTACGCAATGTCGAAGAGCACTTTATAACTTTGTTTAGCATTTACAATTATACATTGCAAGTTGCAACTTGCTTATCGATTGTATTAGCTGCAATTTGTGTTGCATTGTTGTCATGAATATGTCATGGTTTAGCGATTCCTTCATTTTGAGTCTGCATTTTATTATGTGGCAGGCAAAGCATGCGCTTTACATACTACATAATGTCTATAGTTCCTTCCTTGAAGGTTATTTCCTTTCTTGATCAACGGCAGACACTCGTTCACACCATTGATTTTTGTGCAGCGAAGCTGAAGTAAATTGTCAGTGGACTGCAAAGTGGAAAACAGGGTTGGTGGTCGACGCACACTGCTCCTAAACCTGATCACGCATAACTCTAAAACTTTAACACGATACTTTTTACATGGACGTTTTTGTGTGTAAATGTTCAGGCAGATCCATCAAGGAGTTGCAAAAAATGCAGTCTTTGAGAACCATGGCTGCGGTCGGGTCGGGCCACTCATATGTAGATGTTCCCCCTCGTTGACGGAAGACCTCGTGAGCACTTCGCCCCCGCTCGGTAATGACACGAAAGCATGAAGCTTCCACGAAAGCTCATGAGCCATGACATGACAAGTTTACCTTTAACTGAGACTACACATGGAATCATTTCAGACTCAATAGGATTGGCGTGGATCTAACAATAGCAATATATTGTACAGCAGGTACTTGCCGAATAGCAGCTAATGAGTTACTGGATGATTCTAGCAGTACATGCGGCACCCTTGAGCCCAAATTACCATCAAGTAACTAATTAGCTGCTATTTGGCAAGTACATGCTGTATGATACATCGTTAGTTCCGCGCCAATCCTATTGAGTCTTAAATGATTCTAGGTGTAGTTTCAGTTAAAGGTGAATGGAATGTATTATGCAAATTAAGTAGCTCATTAACTTGAGTATTATGCATTAAGTAACCTATTAACTTAATACACGATGTATTAAGTACCCAGTGGCAGATCCAGGGGGGGGGGGGGGTCACGGGGCTCATGACCCCCCTCCCCCTTGGGCCGTGGGGGCACCACCGCGCCGGGGCACCAGGGGGACCACCAAAAAAAAAAAAAAAAAATCGCGCCGTTACGCGGCGCAAATCATTCAGTGTTCTTTGAACCAAGGGCACCACCACGCCGGTGTACCAGGGGCACCACCGCGCCGGTGAACCAGGGGCACCACCGCGCCGGTGAACCAGGGGCACCACCGCGCCGGTGTACCAGGGGCACCACCGCGCCGGTGTACCAGGGGCACCACCGCGCCGGTGAACCAAGGGCACCACCACGCCGGTGTACCAGGGGCACCACCGCGCCGGTGTACCAGGGGCACCACCACGCCGGTGTACCAGGGGCACCATCGTGCCAGTAGGCGGCATACATCAGATTTACTGCTCGTAAAACAAACACGTCTACCCCCCTGGTCACAAACCTCGACTTCCCTCTTGGTCAATTCTTCATCAGCCGTCTGGGGCCGCCCTTGACTGTACAAATTATATATTTTAGCACCATCCGTGGCACTTTAAATGATAGAAAAGGTACGACTGATATTGCAAATACCTATAGCCAACGTTGTCAATACTAAAAAAACTGAAATAGGGACACCCTCAAAATATAGTGGACCAAATCCGTTGAGTTTTCAGATTTGGGTATAGGTAGGGGCACCACTGCAATTGATGACCCCCCCCCACCACTTGACGATTTTCTGGATCCGCCCCTGTAAGTACCTAACTCATTAACATAATGCATTATTTTCTTTCAATACCTATATTGGGCCCACTTTTGTCTTAGCGAATGAAATATCTATTCAAGGTTAGCTATACACGCATTTATCATTGTTATACCTCAGCATATATGGGTCTGCCAATATAGGTATTGCCTAAACATAAACAAGCAATAAACAATGCTAAAAAACTAACCGCAACTCTAATCAGTCCTCAACCCACATTAAACATTTCAATCTGCCACAAATGGTCGAAACTGCCGTTTACCGTGTCTCTGTGGCCGTGTTTGGCAGTTATTTCCATGCCGACGCGTCGTTGGCGCCACACGGACAAAGGCGGCGGGGGCGAGTCGGGGCCAATATTAAGGCACCGCAGTCAGCGGGTGTAGGTCGTGTCGGCGTGAGAGCGAGCCAGGCCGGCCGAGGTCCAGTCACGGTCACAGGGGACAGGAAGTCAGACCGCCTTGGTTGTGTCTCACATGGGCTGTTTCAGCTCGTGCCTTGGCTGTGTCTCAGTCCGGCGAGACTCGTGTCTCGGTCCGCCGAGACTGGTGACCCGGCCATGCATCAGCCGTGCTGTGTGACGTCAGCGGCAGTGCTGTTGTGTCTGTGGCTGGGCCCGGCGACTGCCGCCGCTCCTCTGCGGCAGTTCCTGACAAACTACGCCGACTACCGCGGACAGTCAGCAGTCAGTCTGTTCATCAGTCGTCAGTCAGGTAACTACCGGCAGAGTCAGTCAGTCAGTCAGTCAGTCAGTCAGTCAGTCAGTCAGTCAGTCAGTCAGTCAGTCAGTCAGTCAGTCAGTCAGTCAGCCAGCCAGTCAGTCAGTCAGTCAGTCAGCCAGTCAGCCAGTCAGCCAGCCAGCCAGCCAGCCAGCCAGCCAGCCAGCCAGCCAGCCAGCCAGCCAGCCAGCCAGCCAGCCAGCCAGCCAGCCAGCCAGCCAGCCAGCCAGCCAGCCAGCCAGCCAGCCAGCCAGCCAGCCAGCCAGCCAGCCAGCCAGCCAGCCAGCCAGCCAGCCAGCCAGCCAGCCAGCCAGCCAGCCAGCCAGCCAGCCAGCCAGCCAGCCAGCCAGCCAGCCAGCCAGCCAGCCAGCCAGCCAGCCAGCCAGCCAGCCAGCCAGCCAGCCAGCCAGCCAGCCAGCCAGCCAGCCAGCCAGCCAGCCAGCCAGCCAGCCAGCCAGCCAGCCAGCCAGCCAGCCAGCCAGCCAGCCAGCCAGCCAGCCAGCCAGCCAGCCAGCCAGCCAGCCAGCCAGCCAGCCAGCCAGCCAGCCAGCCAGCCAGCCAGCCAGCCAGCCAGCCAGCCAGCCAGCCAGCCAGCCAGCCAGCCAGCCAGCCAGCCAGCCAGCCAGCCAGCCAGCCAGCCAGCCAGCCAGCCAGCCAGCCAGCCAGCCAGCCAGCCAGCCAGCCAGCCAGCCAGCCAGCCAGCCAGCCAGCCAGCCAGCCAGCCAGCCAGCCAGCCAGCCAGCCAGCCAGCCAGCCAGCCAGCCAGCCAGCCAGCCAGCCAGCCAGCCAGCCAGCCAGCCAGCCAGCCAGCCAGCCAGCCAGCCAGCCAGCCAGCCAGCCAGCCAGCCAGCCAGCCAGCCAGCCAGCCAGCCAGCCAGCCAGCCAGCCAGCCAGCCAGCCAGCCAGCCAGCCAGCCAGCCAGTCAGTCACAGTCAGTCACAGTCAGTCACAGTCAGTCACAGTCAGTCACAGTCAGTCACAGTCAGTCACAGTCAGTCACAGTCAGTCAGTCAGTCAGTCAGTCAGTAAGGAACGAAGGAACGAAGGAACGAAGGAACGAAGGAACGAAGGAACGAAGGAACGAAGGAACGAAGGAACAAAGGAACGAAGGAAGGAAGGAAGGAAGGAAGGAAGGAAGGAAGGAAGGAAGGAAGGAAGGAAGGAAGGAAGGAAGGAAGGAAGGAAGGAAGGAAGGAAGGAAGGAAGGAAGGAAGGAAGGAAGGAAGGAAGGAAGGAAGGAAGGAAGGAAGGAAGGAAGGAAGGAAGGAAGGAAGGAAGGAAGGAAGGAAGGAAGGAAGGAAGGAAGGAAGGAAGGAAGGAAGGAAGGAAGGAAGGAAGGAAGGAAGGAAGGAAGGAAGGAAGGAAGGAAGGAAGGAAGGAAGGAAGGAAGGAAGGAAGGAAGGAAGGAAGGACGGAAGGACGGAAGGAAGGAAGGAAGGAGGAAGGAAAGAAGGCAGGAGTACATACCTATGTTTGTCGGAAATTGGGTATGCTATCCTATCGAAGAATATGTTAGGAAGAATATAGCAATATATACATATTAGTTCGTCCCTGTAAAAGCAACAGAATTAACTAAACATTTATGTGCACTTCAGTATGGAACTATCCTTCACATTATTACTGCCAATCAAATATGCATTCACATGTCACATTCGCATGCAACACCGTGGATCCATGGTATTGTATTGTATTACTGTCATAGAGCAATCCGCACATTGCGTGGCGATTACAGTTCAGAGTCAGGTAAAATCATGCAGGTACAAATCAAGCGAACACTCATGTCATTCACACTTATATACACGACGCAATCACCCGCAGCCACACGCAGTATCTCCGCAGTCAACATCGGTGTGTAGCGTCACTATTCAGTAGCGCGGCTCTGACAGCGCGGGCGAAGCCGGCAGGTGGCAGCTGCACCAGGTCGGCTGGCAGGTCGTTTAGCAGCGCCGGGGCTCGGTAACCGAAACGCCGCTTACCGGTTTCGAGTCGCGGCCGCGGTAAATGGCACAGATGGTCTTGTCGCGTGGATCTCGCCCGGGCTTCACTGTTAGTTACAAACAGAGCTGCCAGTTCTTCTGGCTCACTGCGCTGTATGGCCTTATGCGCGGTGACGAGCGTATGGTAGTCGGCCATTCTTCTCGGGGTCATCCAGCCAAGCAAATCTCGCAGGTCGGACACATGGTCAAGCTTCCGGCGGCCGAACACAACTCTAGCGGCAAAGTTCAGGATTTTTTTTTGGAGCCGGTCGAAATTATTTTGTGTCCCGTTGCCGTATACTGTGAGGCAGTATCGGACCCGCGAGACTACCAGCGCTGTTACAATCGTCCTGATGACGCCGTCGGGGAGACAATGACGTACGTGGGAAAGACCCATCAACACACCAACGCATCTGCGGCTGAGCTCGGACACATGAGCTTCCCAGGACAGGGTGCCATCAAAGACGACTCCCAGATTCCCCACCTGCGCGCACGGCTGCAAAGCTGCGTCCCGAAACTCTACTTTAAAGTCAGGCAGGTACAATTCAGCAACATGTTTGTTTGTGATCTGCGCATATGTCTGCTAGTTAGGTACGTGTACCGTTTATTCTTACATAGGTGTCTCGGCGTCGGCCGCCATTTGACGCTAAACACATTTAGCTGAAAAACGTTACATCGCAGACTTAAACGCCCAACCTAATTCATTGACAATCTTTGTCGATGTTGCCATTTATCTTTTTCATTTTAGCTGTTCACACATTTTCCCTTTGATATTTGGATGTATTTCCAATACTAGGGTTTGTAAGCAAGCTTCACAATATTTTTGTTATAATCTGATTAAAATGATTTATGAAGAAGTATTTGGTAAATACCCATGCAAGTATGTTCTAATGATAGCGTGTGAAAATTTGAAACTCAATCCCCTCAACTCTCAAGTTGTGTGGACGAGTTGCCGCCACTGTTCCCATGTCACTTACTATCTCCGAGCTAAAAGGCAAACGCGCGCCCAAGTCGGCATACGCACACGCCAACACATCGTAACATTTCGGGTCTTCAACCCTGAGAGCCCAATCGATTTGTCTATACAATTCCAACTCTTCTGTAATTGTAGGTAAAACAGTGCACGCAAGGACAATTAGAGTTATTTTTAGTCTGCTCGCCTACAGCCCTGTAACGTGGGTGGCAGGCGGTCCACTGGGGCCAATGTTTGGTGCCGCTGACATGGCGCCCGGCACACCAAATCAGGCAGAACCGACACCAAGTCAGGCAGAACCGACACCAAGTCAGGCAGAACCGACACCAAGTCAGGCGGAACCGACACCAAGTCAGGCAGAACCGACACCAAGTCAGGCAGAACTGACACCAAGTCAGGCAGAACCGACACCAAGTCAGGCAGAACCGACACCAAGCCAGGCAGAACCGACACCAAGTCAGGCAGAACCGACACCAAGTCAGGCAGAACCGACACCAAGTCAGGCAGAACCGACACCAAGTCAGGCAGAACCGACACCAAGTCAGGCAGAACCGACACCAAGTCAGGCAGAACCGACACCAAGTCAGGCGGAACCGACACCAACTCAGGCGGAACCGACACCAAGTCAGGCGGAATCGAAACCAAATCGGGCAGAACCGACACCAAGTCAGGCAGAACCGACACCAAGTCAGGCAGAACCGACACCAAGTCAGGCAGAACCAACACCAAGTCAGGCAGAACCGACACCAAGTCAGGCAGAACCGACACCAAGTCAGGCAGAACCGACACTAAGTCAGGCAGAACCGACACCAAGTCAGGTAGAACCGACACCAAGTCAGGCAGAACCGACACCAAGTCAGGCAGAACCGAAACCAAGTCAGGCAGAACCGACACCAAGTCAGGCAGAACGGACACCAAGTCAGGCAGAACCGACACCAAGTCAGGCGGAATCGACACCAAATCGGGCAGAACCGACACCAAGTCAGGTAGAACCGACACCAAGTCAGGCAGAACCGACACCAAGTCAGGCAGAACCGACACCAAATCAGGCAGAACCGACACCAAGTCAGGCATAACCGACACCAAGTCAGGCAGAACCGACACCAAGTCAGGCGGAATTGACACCAAATCAGACAGAACCGACACCAAGTCAGGCAGAACCGACACCAAGTCAGGCGGAACCGACACCAAGTCAGGCAGAACCGACACCAAGTCAGGCAGAACCGACACTAACTCAGGCAGAACCGACACCAAGTCAGGCGGAATCGACACCAAATCGGGCAGAACCGACACCAAGTCAGGCAGAACCGACACCAAGTCAGGCAGAACCGACACCAAGTCAGGCAGAACCGACACCAAGTCAGGCAGAACCGACACTAAGTCAGGCAGAACCGACACCAAGTCAGGTAGAACCGACACCAAGTCAGGCAGAACCGACACCAAGTCAGGCAGAACCGAAACCAAGTCAGGCAGAACCGACACCAAGTCAGGCAGAACGGACACCAAGTCAGGCAGAACCGACACCAAGTCAGGCGGAATCGACACCAAATCGGGCAGAACCGACACCAAGTCAGGTAGAACCGACACCAAGTCAGGCAGAACCGACACCAAGTCAGGCAGAACCGACACCAAATCAGGCAGAACCGACACCAAGTCAGGCATAACCGACACCAAGTCAGGCAGAACCGACACCAAGTCAGGCGGAATTGACACCAAATCAGACAGAACCGACACCAAGTCAGGCAGAACCGACACCAAGTCAGGCGGAACCGACACCAAGTCAGGCAGAACCGACACCAAGTCAGGCAGAACCGGCACTAACTCAGGCAGAACCGACACCAAGTCAGGCGGAATCGACACCAAATCGGGCAGAACCGACACCAAGTCAGGCAGAACCGACACCAAGTCAGGCAGAACCGACACCAAGTCGGGCAGAACCGACACCAAGTCAGGCGGAATCGACACCAAATCGGGCAGAACCGACACCAAGTCAGGCAGAACCGACACCAAGTCAGGCAGAACCGACACCAAGTCAGGCAGAACCGACACCAAGTCAGGCGGAATCGACACCAAATCGGGCAGAACCGACACCAAGTCAGGCAGAACCGACACCAACTCAGGCAGAACCGACACCAAGTCAGGCGGAATCGACACCAAATCGGGCAGAACCGACACCAAGTCAGGCAGAACCGACACCATGTCAGGTGGAACCGACACCATGTCAGGCGGAACCGACACCATGTCAGGCGGAACCAACACCATGTCAGGCGGAACCGAAACCAAGTCAGGCAGAACCGACACCAAGTCAGGCAGAACCGACACCAAGTCAGGCGGAACCGACACCAAGTCAGGCAGAACCGACACCAAGTCACCAAAGAGCCACCTTTGACGCTGTGCGTAGCCACCGCCGACGTCAGGAATCAGAACTAGCCAGCCGTGGGATTCGCAACTAGCTCACCTCACCGGCAGAACGGGGAAAGACGCAGCATGACTTTATATGCGTGAAAAGCGACAAACAGATGGGCTTTCAAGAAGAAATGAAATATGCAGTGCCTGTTATGATCGCGGCAGATACAGTGGTAGTGAGCCAGATACCTGTATTCAGGACTAGACAGAGCGCAGCAGGTGCGCACGCAGCCAGTAACAACACGGAAGAGAGCAATGGCCGCCAAACAGCTGACAAACAGCTGACCACAACAACTGAAGGAAGACACTGCTTAATCATACAATCATACATAATTATAACTGATCCATACACCTCCCCCTGAGGTTCACAAACAAAACACAAATACTGATCCATACACCTCCCCCTGAGGTTCACAAACAAACAATGATCTTCACAATTCCCCCCTTACACATAAGACTTTTGCGTAGGATCGACTTGTAGACGGTTAGGGGGGCGCGACTCCCTCGTGCTGCGTCGACGGGTCGCGTTCGATTCGTCCGCGAATCGAACTCGTTTGGCGGGAGGGTCCTTTCTTGTCGGTGGAGTGGTAGTCGCGACCGGCTGTGGAGGAATCTCGTTGGTGGGGACGAGTGGGCGACATGGACGTAGGAAGCGTCGATTACGCCACAGGATCCGTCCGCTCGGAAGCTTCACCAGGTAGGTCCGGTGACGTCCGATGGCGACGATAACCCCTATCCTGTCCCAGAGGCCCGTCTGGTGATCTTGCATCGTGACGTGAGATCCGATCTTCATCGGTGGGAGGGGTCGAGAGGCTTCGTTGTAGCGGTCCCGGGCGGCTTCCCGTTGAACTTGAGCGCGCTTGTCACACTCGTCAGCGGCCTGACGCCATCGGCTTGCGAAGGCGGTGTGGTGCATCGGCACCGTAGACCTGAGCGGGTGGCCGAAGAGGACCTCGGCGGGCGAACGGCCGTCAGCGCGGGGTGTGTTCCGGAGCTCTAACAAACCTCTTGTGTACAGCTCCTCGTCGAGATGACCAGCAGTGCTGCATTTCTGGATCAGCCGCTTCACACTCTTCACAGCTGCCTCGGCGTGTCCATTTGACTGTGGATAGTGTGGCGAAGATATCTGGTGGGTGACTCCCCAACGCTTCATGAATTCTCGGGTGTAGCGCGCTGTGAACTGCGGCCCGCCGTCCGTTTTCAGGCAGTTCGGCACACCGGTGACAGCGAACACGTGACGCAGGTTGCAGACAAGAGTTCTCGCTGTCGCTTCACGGCCGATAGAGATCGTGATGGGCCAGCCGGAGAGACGGTCAGCGACGACCAGCCAAGATCTGCCAGAGTGCGAGAAGAAGTCCGCTGACATCGTCTCGAAGACGCGGGTCGGCTCTGGGTCACTGATCATCGGCTCCTTCTGCTGTGACGGTAGATACCTCCGACATGCTGAGCAGGCTGACACGGTGTCATAGATCTGCTGGTTCAGGCCGGGCCAGTAGACGGACTGTCGAGCGCGTCTTTTCGTCCGCTCCACGCCCTGATGACTTGCGTGAAGACGCTGAAGGATGTCCCGTCTCAGGCTTCGTGGGATTAGCAGACGTGCGCCACACAGGATGATGCCATCGTCAATGGTGAGGCTATCTCTCATCGACCAGTAAGGACGAAGACTGGACGGTAGATCAGACTTTTGATCCGGAAAGCCGCTTCGGATGACGTCCACCAGAGCCTGGTATTCATCGTCGCTTCGCCCAGCAGTGCGAATGTCCTCGATGAGCAGGTCTGGAGCAGGCGCTGGGGAGCATTCGACGTCGGCGAGCTGCTTGACGCTAGCCAGCGCCACGCTGCGGAGGTGATGTTCGATGTCAGCTTCTGCTTCCTGATCATCTTCCGTTGGGTTGTCCACTGGAGCTCTTGATAGCGCGTCAGCAATGCAATGAGTTTTGCCGGACTTCCATACTGCGTTGAAGTGGTATGGTACCAACTTCTCGCGGAGGCGGAGGAGACGAGGGTTCTCAATCTGTGCTAGAGATTTCTGATTGAGCAGCGGGATCAGAGGACGGTGGTCACAGACGATGTCGAACTCCTTCAGGCCAGCCAGGTAGAGGTGGTTTTTCCGAACAGCCCAGCAGATGGCAGTCATCTCCAGTTCGATGACGGCGTATCGGGATTCCGTTTCAGAGACGAAACGAGAGCCACACTGGATCAGACGCCACTGGTCGTCCTGAAGCTGAAGGAGGGCGTAGGACAGTCCGTGCAGTCGAGTGGCGTCGGTATGCAGGGCTGTGTGGAGGCCTGGTTGGAAGAATGTCAGCACAGGGGGCGACACCAAGGTCGCTTTCACTGCCTCGAACGCGTCCTGGTGGATGCTGGTCCAGCACCAGTGGTTTTGGGGCCGGAGCAGGTCGCGCAGCGGGCCGGCAGCATGTGCAGTTTCCGTGGAGAAGGAGGCCAGCTGGTTGACTAGCCCCATGAAGCTGCGAAGGTCGGTGATATTGTGCGGCACCGGGAAGTCTGAGATGGCGCGCAGCTTGCGCCGATCCACAGTGAAGCCATCCTTGCCGACCTCGAATCCGCAGTATTAGACCTTCGGCTGGGCCAACTGCAGCTTCTTGGGGTTGAGGGTGATGTTGTGTTCCGCACACCGTTTTAGAACCGTGATGACGTGCTGTAGGTGAGACGAGTAGGTGTCGTCGTGGCACAGGATGTCGTCGATCACCTTGCACGTTCTGGGGATTCCAGAGAGTGCGACGTCACCTCGGCGGTTGAACTCATCTCCTGACGAGCTGAGACCCTGGACGCATCTCTCGAAGCGGAACCTGCCCCAAGGGGTGATGAAGCAGGTCAGGTTTTTCGATTCCTCTGCGAGCGGAACTTGAAAGTAGCCATTCTTGGCGTCGAGCTTTGTGAAGAACTTGCTGTCCTTGTCGATGCTGGTGATGACGTCGTGGCAGGACGGTGCGGGGTGCGCGCCGCGGCGCACGTACCGGTTCAGCATCGTCAGGTCGACACAGATCCTGACGTCGACGGTGTCTTCACTACTGCCCTCTGTTGGCTTCTTGGGTACGATGACCAGAGCGTGGCACCACTCCGTCGGATGGGTGACCTCGGAGATGATGCCGTCTCGCAGGAGTTTGTCCAGCTGCTCCTTGGCCTTGTCCCTCCAGGCGAATGGAATGGAGCGGGCTGCGGTGATGGCGTACGGCTTGGCGTCGTCGTTGAGCACGATCTTCATCGGTCCCCCGACCATCTCTCGAAGTGGTCGGTCGAGATCGAAGACATCGGGGAAGGCGTCCTTCAGCATGTTCAGGTGCTGGTTCTTGACGGCTTCGGACGGTTCACCCTGTTCAGGATGCCAGACAGGATACTGCTTCTTCGCTGGCGTGAGTTTGGACGGTGGTCCACTTCGTGCTGGTATCGTCTGATGACCGGTATCGTCCGAGGAGGCCAGCTTGTGCACGCGGTGGCTGGACGAACCGACATCATCGGAACAGGTGTCGAAGTTGGGCGGTCTTCTGCTGTTGACCGGTCGAGGCGGTGTATCGACTTGACCGATCTGCTTCGGGAAGTTGGGCGGTAGAATTCCGAGTTCGACGCACTGAACCCACGACAGCAGGGCGCCGGCTACGTTCAGAATGACGCAGACGGTGACGGACGATGCAGTCTCGGCACCCAGTCTGAGTGTGCACTGGAACGTCCCTCTGCAGTCGAGTTCGCCCCCAGCTGCGCCGAGTAGACGATCCGGTGACGGCGACAGGTCGTCCACGTTGACGCCGATCCTCCGAGCCTGCTGGATACCCATGGCGCAGACTTCTGCACCGCTGTCAGGGATCCAGGGGATGACGGCCTGTCCAAGGGAGTGCTGAATCTCGATGTCTACTTGCGGCGTTCGTCGTGCCGATAGGCCTCGGACTCGAATCCCGTGCATGTAACGTCCTCGGGGCGGCGGGGATGCCTCTCGCTGTGTGCTCCGTGAGTCTGGAGACGCTCCTCGCGGTCTGCTTCGCGAGTCCGGAGATGCTCCTCGCGGTCTGCCTCGCGAGTCCGGAGACGCTTCACGTTGTCTGTTCCTCGTGTCCGGAGAAAACAGGCGATATCGCTGTTGATGATGCTGTTGAGATGGGGTGTGATCCTGCTGTCGAGGCCCATCTCTTGTCTGTGCAGAACTGGCGGTCCGAGGCTGGCCGCTCCTGCACATGGATGAGAAGTGATGCAGTTTGTCGCACGTTGAGCAGCGGTGGTTGCGGGCGGGGCACGAGGACAGCCGGTAGTGCCACTCGCCGCCGCAGTAGCTGCACTGCCTGCTCGGCTGGCTCGGCGACACGTCTCCAGGGCGGCCGCGGCTGGGACATCTCCGTCCGCGGCGGTACGCCGAAACGGCGTTGAGTCTGTCACTTGTTATGGCAGAGGCGTTCGTGAATGTGTTCTCGCGAGCGCGGCAGATATCGATGGTTTTCTGCAGCGTTAGCTCCTGCTCGGAGAGCAGCGCTTGTACAGCGGCTTCGTCATGCAGTCAGGTGATGATGCGGTCACGAATTCGTTCTTCGGTGCAGTGACCACAGAAGTCACCAAACTCGGAGATCTCCTTAAGCGCGATGAGGTAGTCATCAAACGTCTCGTCAGGTGCCTGGTCACGGCGATAGAACTCTCGGCGGTCTAGCACGACGTTGCGCTGTTTCCGCAAGTAGCTTTCCATCGCCGAGATGGTGTCCTTTAGACTGGTAGTCTCTGCGATGTCGATGCCGTACTTAATGATACGGTGCCATTCGTCGTCTACAAGAGTGTAGAGTGAAGCTCGCTGTTCAATCACTGATAGCTGGTCCACACCGGTTAGCATGTGGTACGCCTTCAGCCGTTCTTGCCAGGTGGCGAATTTCCGGAGGCTGGCACCGCCAAAAAGACGGGGTGCTGGTGTTGAAGAGCCTGGCGGCTTTGGGCGAGCTGCTGAGGGTGCATCCTGCTGTGATCTCGCCGCAGAAGTTGCCACAACTTGTGATGAAGCTATGGCCGCCAGACGTTCTTCTCGCTGATTCGCCGTCTCTGCTTGCTGGCGGATGATTTCCGTCAGGCTCGTGAGTGCTGCGGCAAAATCCTCCATCCTGGCACTTGCAAAACGCCAGCCGCCAGCGGGGCTGGAACCCGCGCTCCTCAACGCTGACCTCGCACCTCGGTCGCGCGCCCTTGACCACCAGGCCACGGCAGCTGCAGGTGAGTCGCGTGGCAGAAGCAGGTAGTTCGGCGAAACTTCTACAGTCGGCCACAAGGTGGCGGTGGCGACATCCGACACAGGTCACCGATCGATGCGAGGCTGTCGGCGAGACGAAATTTAAACAGGTAGTAATGAATCACTGGAGCTCAGTCCGATTATCACAAAATCTACCGACCGCGCCATGTTATGATCGCGGCAGATACAGTGGTAGTGAGCCAGATACCTGTATTCAGGACTAGACGGAGCGCAGCAGGTGCGCACGCAGCCAGTAACAACACGGAAGAGAGCAATGGCCGCCAAACAGCTGACAAACAGCTGACCACAACAACTGAAGGAAGACACTGCTAAATCATACAATCATACATAATTATAACTGATCCATACAGTGCCCAAAATTTTGCACAATACCGTTCCATATTAGGGATTTTTACAAGTTGACTTCACTTCTCGTTGAGATTGTATAGGCCGTGTGTCGTGTGGCCTAGCGTATCATGACGTCTACCCGAGCTGGTCGCACGAACAGGCGGTAGTTGCAGCTATATAGCTGACGCCATAACGGCGGCGTTAGCGGCGACGCGGCCTGACTAACGTGTCGGCAGTCTGCCAGGGGTAACAGTGGTCTCATACCAGTGGCGCACGCAGGATTCCATTTCGGGGGGATGAGAGCCCTAAGAGCGGGACCCCTGGTATGCGGGCCCCCACCCGTTTTTTTTCAAAGAAAACTTCGCGGATTTCGTTCACTTGATTTTGAGTGGGCCCCTACAGCATGGGATCTGAGACATTATAAATCAATGTCGTGTAAGGTGACTGCGTGTGCTACTGATGTGCGAATGTTATGTGCGTGTGCTACTGATGTGCGGCACAACTGTCGAGAGTTGACGAAATGAGGTCAATGCCAACACGCAGTAGTGGTGACTGGTGAACCGATACGATATTTTCGTAGCAGGTAAGTGTGATCAGTTGGCGCGATACATGGCTGATTTTTACAACATACAGCATCGCAACAAATGTGGAGACGGTCTCGCGCATGACTTGGGAAGGCTTAATTCCAACGGATTCAGGGCCTGGTGTAAACCAGTTGCTGGATACCTGTCTGGAAGCTGCGCACAGACTTTCTGGAGTTTGGTCAAAATGAGAGAAGCACGAGGAACAGATCGCGTCAAAACATTTCAAACGTTCTGACTGCAACCGTAACTGGGCTCTGTGCCTGTGGTTGTTTTGCTGCAATACAAATACAAATACAAATACAAACGTCGTAATAACTTTTTTTTCTCGGGATATCTGCTGCTACCCATTGTCTTTGGTGGGCTTGGATACTCAAAATCATCGGTCCCTAGGTACATCCCTAGCATTGACGATGAAACGTAACGTGCCAAATAGCGAAGCATTTTATTTCATCAGTGAAGTTGAGCGTTACAATATTATTTGGCTACGCCCACATATGTTTGAGATGCTTATGCGCAAATTGTAGTGTTGATAGAAACCGCGTTTGCACGGGACTTTATATTCTCTAGGCATGAATTAATTATCTTTTCGGAAATTGAGGCAATTTTAGAAATTGGGCCAAATTATGGCGTTTTTTTCCTTTCTAACCTCCCAGATTCATGTCCCCTACAGGTTTAAAAGTCCCAGCCTTTGGACGTCAATGTCCCGTATAAACTACGCTAGGCTACGTTCGCGAACGGAATAGTAATTCACCCTGGAGGCGCTGGGGGTTGCCCCCATAGTTTTTTTACCGCCATAATCAGAAAACGCATAGAGATATCGACTTGAAACTTTCAGCAACTTGAAATGAATAGCTAAGCCACGTTTTGGCAAAACATTGGGTCCCGGCCAGGTCAGGTCAGGTCAAATGACATGACCACCAAACAACTTCTAAGTAGCACCGCCGGCACAATGGTTAATCGAGCGACATGGAACTCATGGCACGTCATGAGGTCATTAGGGACTACAATATCTCGGATTTTCTATATTATATCGGTGACCTAAGGTCAAGTTATAAAATCGTGAACTTTGCAATGTAACCCTAGGGAAAACACGCATATTTATCACTTGTAAAGGGATACATTTAGTTAATGCTTGCTCTAGCCACTAGTTTTGGCCAGAGACTAGACCTGACCGGGCCCCATATCACGTCTCTGCCAGCACCGGGGCCTTGATCTGGCTCCTACCAGGAACGGGCCCCTACCAGTAACTGGCCCGAATCAAAAATATAAGGAGCGGGCCCTGTTGTGATCGGGCCCTCGTCCTGACCGGGCCCCATATCACGCCTTTGCCAGCACCGGGCCCCTGCCTCGATCGGGCCTGACCAAAACCGGCCCCTACCAGAAACGGGCCCGCATCAAGAATATGCAAGGACCGGGCCCTCGTCTGACCGGGCCCCATATCACGCCTTTGCCAGCACCGGGCCCTTGCCTCGATCAGGCCTTACCAAAACCGGGCCCCTGCCAGCATTCGTGTCCTTTTGATGCGGGCCCCCTCATTTTTTTTTTTTTGGGGGGGGGGGGGGGGTCAGCTGACTTTTTTGACCCCTCTGCGTGCGCCACTGTCTCATACTGTTTATAGGTCTCATAGGTAACACCAGCTGTTCACCAGCAGCACTGTCGCCAGCTTCAGGTGCTAGTGGCTCTGCAGGGCCGGCTCAGAGGGCTAGAGGTGACAATGACAGCCGCAACAAGTTCAGCTTGCAACAGTTAGATCATAGGCGAAAGCGAAGTCGAAGTCAAGTCGAAAGCGCGGGGACGGGGGACACGTCCCTCGAAGTTTTCGGATTTTAACAGTATAACTAGGGCGCTGCATGATACGAATCGACTTCAAAATGCTGTTCCCCAACTTTCGGAAAGTGGCGGTGCCGTTAAAGGGATTATACGGGTTTTTCCCAGAATAATTGAGTTACATAGTAAAACGTACTTATAAAGGTGGTAGAAGTGCCACGGTAGCCACATTTTTCTGGAAATGACCTCTTCTGCACGTAAGGACATTCCAAAGTGCGCGGTGATGCCACCGCGTATTTTCTGCTGGACCGGCTGAGGCAGTCAGTTATCTCTTTTATGCTAATACCAACACCTCACTTATGGTATATTTCCGGTAAAATAAGCAATATTTGAAAGAAAATAACTTGTTTTGTTCCAACGACAGCAGCAGTTACCTAGTTTTCCATACAATTCTATATTTTTCATGAATTTTCATGCCAAAAAATGAATACGCCACCACCAAATTCTCAACGCCGGAGATAAGAAAACCACAAAAACACAAAACCTCAACGAACAGTGTGTAGTAATACAAAGTCCCGTCAGTTTTCAATTGCATAATAATTTTGTGATCCAGTGTAGGACTTGCAGATAATTCAAAACTTTAAAATGGATCTTAAGATAAAAGTGGTGGACAGTAGTGCCGATCAAGTACTCGTTATCTGATACTAGTCTCGAAAAACGCCCAAGTTTTAACGCTGATAATTGCTGAAATAATGGACTAAATGAGCATTGAAGTCCCTGTTGTATGTCTTAAACGTGTTTAAAGCTCATACAACTGCAAAAGAGTGCATTTACTTTCAGGACGGAAACCCGTATAATCCCTTTAAGATGCGATAATCCGCGCCATGCCTGTGCTTGGCGCCACCTTCGCCGTGCCGGGGGGGGGGGGGGGGTCGACGCCCCCTCTAACTCGGCTCCTATAGAACGTAGGCAGAAACCGAAAACACCGTTCGAAAGCTCGTTATAATGCATTTTGAAACTATTCCAGGCATTTTTTTTATCAGGTCAATATTGAGGTCACCAGAGGTCATCAAGGGTCAAATTTTCCAGTTTTAGGACTTCGCTCCAGAAAATCCCAGATAGCCCAGGAACTATGATAGATAGGAACAAACGGGGAAAAAGTAATGGAAAGCTATTGCAAAAATGCAATTGGTAAGGTGTCCTCAGATTTGAGCTAAGCTCAATAGTTTAGGCTCCTGAGCCATAGGCATACACAAGGGGGGAGGGGGGGGGGGGGGGGGGGGGGGGGGGTGGACGGGTCAATTGCCCCCCCCCCCTGAGGTCTGTACGTGCCTCCTTTGGTCGAAAAAATGAATGATTTTTAGATTTTTTAAAGATAAAAATGTGAAAATATGGCCTTTTAAAAATATAGTGGGTCAAATTCGGTGAATTTCTATTGGTGGGGGTACTTTATGCCCCCCTGAGCAACAATTGCCCCTCCTGGAGTGAATCCTGGGTACGCTACTGTCCAGAGCTCATCAAATGTCAAAAAGACTATTGTTTTTAGGAAAACAGTTTTCACAAATATATTTTTACCTAATACAGATACGGCAATAATTGTGACGCCTACGTGCTTGTATTGTCAAGGCGCTGCGAATCATATTCATAATGACTAGGTCAGGTCAACTGAAAAATTTGACCTCAGGTCAAGGTCAAGTGGTGAACCAATTAGGTCATGTTGCACATTGGAAGACGTGCCTCGACGAGACAAACATATTGGTGCCAGTTTCACGTCTCTATCTTGATTCTGTCGAAAGCTATTGACAAACAAGTGTTGGTGACCTCGTATGACTTCAGCTGACCCTGTAGGGGTCACTGAACCAAAATTTAATCTGGGTCTTCAAGAATGGCCTATGATAACATGATCCAGAAGTAATTGGGGGGATATCATGCGTATCCTCAGAATAGGAAGCATCTGAATATTTCCCCATTGACTTATAATGGGGAGGTCACGAGATTGACCCGACCTTAGGTCACCGATATAACAAATCCGAGATTAAAGAATTGTAGGTACCATTGCCCTTATGAAATTCTGGAAGTACGAAATCGATCGGCCAAAAACTGGCTGTGAAACGACCGCACACTTTTTTGGAGGTGGGGTCACGTGACCTGGTCTGGTGACCTGACCTGAGAGAGACGAACCGTCGTCAAAATTTGTACAATATGTGGGCAATTGATGCCTTAACAGCTGTGGCAAAAACGGCGGCGCGCAGCGCCGCCGTTTTTCGCTATTTTCGAGAAAGCTTGGGGTGGGGGCGTCTAAACGCCCCCCCCCCCCCCGGCACGGCGTGGGATACGCCACTAACAACTTATTTTCGCTTCATTCGTTTGGCTAAGGCACTTCCACTCACCTAGTGTAAACCAGAAGTGTAGCGCGACTTTTCTCTTCTGTGAACCATTGCTGTTGTCGATATCAAGCTGTTGAAATGGAAGAGATAGCAGTGTTCAGTTTAATTGGGAATCATTTAAAACCTAGTTGTTTAATATAATCGTTTTCTCTGCATAGTTTTAGAAAGGTAACAGCTAATACCGCCACGTAAGACAAAATATGGTCTGCGTCCCCAGCTATGACAATCAATCGCCATTGTTTGGTCGCCGTATCATACACACACTAATGCTATACGACACTATTCATGAACAGTGTGGGAACTGATCGCAATAATCACAGTCTTTGGCCAATAAGGTAGCATTTTCACTGATTGGTCGGCACGGAAATATATGTCTTGGGAACCAGAGAATGCAAAAATGAGCACTTCTGAATTCCTGCGCTAGCTATACAAAACTGCGTATTAGAATATAGACACGTATTTTGGGCTACTCTTGTTTCATGTTTGATTGCACCAAATGATCTCGGTTTCACCTATAGCCCCATACCTGTTCGGCTGTTCAGACACTAATTTCAATGCTCGTTATGCCCGAGGATGGTTGATTCAGCCTCCCCGCATATGAACAGTTTTATCTGGGCAATTTGGACATTCCATTAGTCGTGTCATTACGTGTCATTATCAGGCACGTAGCCAAGGGGGGAGGGGGGACGCCCCCTACTCCTCTGGAGGCCGAAAAGGGCCGACGAGACCTCGCGAAGCGCGGTATCATGGGCTCTTTAAGAGTCGGAATACCGTGCTCTTTAGAGAGCTTAGAGCACTTCAGAGGCCCTTTAGGGCCACCGGGGCCCTCTGAAAGAACAGAGGGCCCCTTGGACGTTCAAAAGAGCCCTGTGCATGTCAGAGGGGCCCCTGGCCAGACCGAAAGGGCCCCTGAGCGGGTCATAGGGCCCCTGAACACGTCGAATGGGCTCTTAGTCAGACTCGAGGGGCCCCTGGGCAGGTCAGAGAGCCCCCTGAGCATGTCGGCAAGGCGACAAAACAGCCAGCGCAGTCCCTTGTCAGGTCGTAAAGGGCCCCTGAACAGGCTGGAGGGCTCCTGGACAGACCAGTGCAGGGGCCCTTCTGACCTGGGTGGGTCAGAAGAGCCACTGAACATGCCGAATGGGCCCCTAGTCAGCACGGAGGGGCTCCAGGGCAGGTCGGAGGGCCCCCTGAGCATGTCGACAAGGTGACAAAGCAGCCAGCGCAGTCCCTTACCAGGTCGGAAAGTTCCCTTAGAAGGCTGGAAGGCCCCTGGGCAGACCAGAGGGCCCCTGGCAAGTTAAAAGGTCCCTGTACAGATAGGAGTGGTCCCTGCCCAGACCGAAAGGGCCCCTGGGCGGGTAAGAAGGGACACTGACAATGCCGAATTGGCCCCTAGCCAGCACGGAGGGGCCCCAGGGCAGGTCGCAGGGCCCCTTGAGCATGTCGGCAGGGCAACAAAGCAGCCAGCGCAGTCCGACCAGAAGAGTCGCTGGGCAGATCAGATGAGCTCCTGGTCAAGTTAGAGGGGCCCCTGGCTAGACCGAAATGGTCCCTGGGCCGGTCGGAAGTGCTCTTGAACATGCTGGATGAGTTCCTAGCCAGACTGGAGGGGCCCTTGGGCATGTTGGAGGGTTCCCTGAGCATGTCGGCAGGGCGACAAAGCAGCCAGTGCAGTCCCTGGCCAGGTTGAAGGACCTTTGAACAGGCCTAATGGACCCCTTGCCACACAATAGGTGCTTCTTGGAAGGTCAGAGGGGCCCCTGGTCAGACCAAAAGGGCCCAAAGCACATAGAGATCCCAGATGAGGATTAAATACAAAGATGACTTACTCCACAAGTACAGGAGTAAGTCCTCTTTGTATTTAGTCTATATCACCGACTCTACATCACATCTTTTCGCGGAACCCAGACGAGTCCCTGCACAAGTCGGAAGGGCGTTGGAAAGTTCGGAAGGGCCCCTAGACGATCTGAAGGGACCCGTGGCCTTTCAACGTAAGCATGCAGTTGTCAAGGGAATAAAACTAAACAAATTTGCGGCGCTTCGTGGCGCAATTTAACTACAAATTATATTATATGCGGGTTAAAAACGAAATCGTGCCGTTTCTCGGCGCATTTATGTGTTATGTTGCTACTTTCCTATATGATTGGGCAAAATAGTTCGCTTTAACACCTTTTTTACCGCACATTTAAACGCACAAGAACATTTGTAGATGTCTGCACCGTACGCAATGCGACGCATTGATGAGAATGCATATCCAGGGGATAAAACTCAAAATTTTCGCGCCGCTCCGCGGCGCAATTGATTGAAGAATTGCAGGTCTTGAGGCTAAAAAGATAATCCAAGTTGGTATAGCTGATTCCAAATTGGTGTCGTTGGTTCCAAAGTTGATATGGCAGTTTTCTAACTCCAGCTCCTAAAAGTCGGTATGGCCCATGCCATACCTGTCATACTGCATTCTCCATCCTTGTAACGTGCCTTTTCATCCGTTTTGTTTGGCCCTTTCAACGCTTAAGAAAGAGGTCCCTTTCAACGCTCGGGAAGGGGGCCCTTTCGAAGTGCCGCCCCCCCCCTGGACGAAATTCTGGCTACATGCTTAGTCATTATCTACCTTATGAATATAGGTACTTAGAATATGCAATTGCAGCAGGAAAGAGACACTTTCCCTCAGAGGGTGGCTGCATATCTTAACTTCAGGAATGGTGCAAGCCTCATCTAACAGGTACTTAGTGTGAAGCAGCGCACTCAAGGCGTTTGGACATCCCTCTAGGGCGGTTGTTCTTAAATAGGGGGTAATTACCCCACTTGGGGTAAAAGAGCCTTCGCGCGGGGTCATGACGATTGAGCAGATAAGTAAGGGGGCAATTATCCCCCTTCTCTTACGGGTCACAGGGGGGCCCCACCGAGATTGGTCCAGATAACATTTGCATTAGCTAAATGGCTTTCAAAAAGCCACAGAGCAGCCCTCAAAACAGGCGAGAGGTTACTCTGGTCAGGCACGTAGCCAGGATTTCGTCCAGGGGGGGGGGGGGGAGGCGGCGCCTCGAAAGGGCCCCTTCCCGAGCGATGAAAGGGCCCCTTCCCAAGCGTTGAAAGGCCCCCCCCCAAAAAAAAACGCTTGAAAAGGCACGTCACAAGGCTGGAAAATGCAGTATGGCAGGTATGGTATGGGCCATACCAACGTTTAGGAGCTGGAGTTAGCAAACTGCCACATCAACTTTGGAACCAGCGACACGAATTTGGAATCAGCTATACCAACTTGGAATATTTGCTCCGCGGCGCGAAAATTTTGAGTATTATGCCCTGGGTTGCTTTCTCATCAATGCGTCGCATTGCGTATGGTGAGGACCTCTAAAATTGCATCTTGTGCGTTTAAAAGTGCGGGGAAAAAGTGCTAAAGTGAACTATTTTGCCCAATAATATAGTAAAGTAGCAACATAACACATAAATGAGCCGAGAAACTGCCCGATTTTTGTTCCCTAATCCGCATATAATTGAATTTGTAGTTAAATTGCGCCGCGGAGCGGCGCGAAAATTTTGAGTTTTATTCCCTGTACAACTGTATTCTTACTGTTGAAAAGCCTAAGGTCCTTCAGATTGTCTAGGGACCCCTCTGACCTTTTCTACGCCCTTCCGACCTGTTCAGGGACTCATCTGGGATCCGCGAAGCGAAAAGACATGATGTGAAGTGGGTGATATATATATATATATATATATATATAATACAAAGAGGGCATACTATACAGGAAAAAATAAAATCGGATCTTTCGGGTATATTGTAGCACCCTGACGAAGGAAGGGTATTACAATATACACGAAAGCTCCGCTTTTAATATTTGTATTGTGGAGTAAGTCCTCTTTGTATTTAATCTGCATCTGGGATCTCTACGTGCTTTGACCCTTCCGGTCTTACCAGAGACTCCTCTGACCTTCCAAAAAGCCCCTCTTGTGTGTCAAGGGGCCCATTCGGTCTGTTCAGAGGTCCTTCCGACCTGGTCAGGGACTGCACTGGCTGCTTTGTCGCCCTGCCGACATGCTCAGGGGCAGGGGCGGTGGATTGCGGGGCGCAGGGTACCCAAAATCCCCCCCACACACAAATGAAAATCCTGGGGAGGGGAAGGGTCATGTTGCCCCCAGATTGAGCAGGCTAAAATCTGGGGGGGGGGGGGGACAAAACTACCCTTTGTCCCCCAGGATTTTCGACTGGGGGAAATTTTGGGTACCCTGCCCCCGAAATCCGCCGCCCCTGCTCAGGGGCCCCTCCGACCTGCCCAGGTGCTCCTCCAGTCTGGCTAGGAACTCATTCGGCATGTTCAAGGGGCCTTCCGACCGGCCCAGGGACCCTTTCGGTCTAGCCAGGGCCCCTCTGACTTGCACAGAAGCCCCTCCGATCGGCCCAGCGACTCTTCTGGTCGGCCTGCGCTGGCTTCTTTGTCGCCCTGCCGACACGCTCAAGGGGCCCTCCGACCTGCCCTGGAGCCCCTCCGTGCTGACCAGGGGCCACTTAGGCATGTTCAGGGGCCCTTCATACCCGCCCAGGGGTCCTTTCGGTCTGGTCAGGGGCCCCTCCGATCTGCGCAGGGACCCTTTTAACTTTCCAGGGTCCCTCTGGTCTCTCCAGGGGCCCTTTAACCTTCTAAGGGGCCCTTCCGACCTAGCAAGGGACTGCGATGGCTGCTTTGTCGCCTTGCGACATGCTTCGAGGGCCCTCCGACCTGCCCTGGGGCCCCTCCGTGCTGGCTGGGGGCTCATTTGGCATGTTCAGAGACCCTTCTGACCCACCTAGAGGCCCTTTCAGTCTGGTCAGGGCCCCTCTGACCTGCACAGGGGCCCTCTTAACTTCCCAGGGACCCTCTAACCTGCTCAGGGGCCCTTATGACCTGGCAAAGGACTGCGCTGGCCGCTTTGTCGCCCTGTCAACATGCTCAGGGGCCTCTCAACCTGCCCAGGGGCCCCTCTGTGCTGGCTAGGGTCCCATTCGACGTATTCAGGGGGCCCTCTGACCCGCCAGGGGCCCCTCTGACATGCACAGGGCTCTTTTGAACGTCCAAGGGGCCCTCTGGTCTTTCAGAGAGGGCCCTGGTGGCCCTAAAGGCCCTCAGAAGTCCTCTAAACTCTCTAAAGACCACGCTTCGTGTAGTAAAGAGCCTATGATACCGCGCTTCGCGCGGTCTCGTCGACCCTTTTCGGCGCGCTGCACGCGCCGAAAAGGGCCCTCGCGCGCCAAAAAGGGCCCTCCTGGCCTCCAAGGGGGGGGGGGGGGGGGGGGGGGGCGGCCACCCCCGCTGCCCTCCCCTTGGCTACGTGCCTGACTCTGGTGCATGTCAAGTGCCCTCAGATACACTGAAGGGCTTTCGAAGCCAACCCAGGGGGCCTCTTGGGCTTGTCCAGGGGCCCATTGAGCCCAACCAGGGGCCCAAACAAAAACTGCCAAGGGGCTCTCGAGCTGTCCAGGGACCCATTGAGCCCACTTAGGGGTCCCAAAACCTGTCCAGGAGCCTCTTGAGCATGCCCAGGGGCCCATTGAGCCCATTCAGGGGCACCAAAACCTGCCCAGGGGCCTCTTAAGCATGTCCAGGGGTCCATTGAGCCTACCCAGGGGCCCAAAAAACTGCCCATGGGCCTCCCGAGCATGTCCATGGGCCCATTAGTCTGTTCAGGGACCTCTCGAGCTTGCCCAGGTGCCCATTATATTATAATAGAGTCTGTTCAGGGGCCTCTCGAACTTGCCCAGGGTCCATTATAGTTTGCTCAGGGGCCCATCGAGCCTGTTCAGGGGCCTCTCGAACCTGCCCAATGGCCATTAAAGCCTGTCCAGGGGCCTCTCCAGCTTGTCCAGGGGCCATTGAGTCTGTTCAGGGGCCTCTCGAACCTGCCCAGGGGTCATTAGAGCCGCATATATTTTTTAGTAAGTACGAAACTGCGGTGTGCTACCAAAAAAAAACAGCGCTGCAGACGATCCCCATGGACCAGGGTGTGGGAGAAAACAATTAGTAATAACACAATTGGACCTGACCTAGCCTTTACAGCAATTACGGTCGCAGGGACCCACGTTTAGAACGCTCCGCTCGCACTCGCTTAATGCGCTGCGGCTCTACGGGGGGGGGGGGGGGGCTATTGCACTTCCCGGACCCCCCCCAGACCATCGTGTAGACAAAACGAGATGATTATATACAACATTTTTCGAAGATCTTTCGATAAAATATCTCTACTTCACAAAATCGCTGGTTGTTTTTCGTAGCGCACCACAGTTTCGTACTTAATAAAACTAAACACGCATAAGAGTCGGCCCAGGGGCTTCTCGAGCTTGCCCAGGGGCCCATTGAGTCTCTTGACCCACCTGGTGTAATGTTTGCTTAGGTTTAAAATGGTAATATTATACATCTGATTCGTTTTTTAATTGTGGGGGGGGGGGGGGGGTGACATCAATTGTAGGACACCCTGTACTATAGTTATAGACGAACTACTCCGCCCGGCAGCCGTTGGTGGTAGTACAAAACAATTTAACAATTTCCCACTCATGAGAGTGTGTGCTGCAATATTTGTCAGCTAATATAGGTTTTCTCCCCTGTACGTAACAATACAAATTAGTAATGCGCTAAGTACAATGCATACTGAGGGTCCTGGTCCAATCCACTGGCGGATCCAGGGGGGGGGGGGCGGCAGGGGCAAATCGCCCCCCCCCATCCCACGCTCGACGGGGACGGCAATAGGAATTAGCACCCTTTCCCAAAATCCGCTGAAACTGGCGATGAAAATGGGTACTGACTGCGAAAAATAACTTTTTGCGAAACAAAAATCTTATTTTTTTTTATTCGTTCGTGTTTCCTCCATTTTGTAGCATTTTGGTAGCAGGAGGGAAAGTGGCGCGTGCATATTTGGAAATGTCGAATACAAAATCCAGACCCATGAAACTTAAGTAGCCATAAGTCAGCCCAAACTAATATTGCTTTGAAATTAGGTTTTGGTATTGTCTATATTTAGTTCTCCAATATTTATTCCGGTTTTGCAATATGTGTGGAAACGTTTATTTTGTGGATTTTTTTAATCCATTTTGTTTTCTTCATAAAATCATATAAAATATCAAATCATATGAAAAAGCTGGAATATATTGGAGAGCCAGGTATGGACGATGCCCAAACCAAACGTCAAAGTAATATCTTGAGTGTTGACTGACTTATGGCTCCCTAAGCAGTGGCGTACGCAGAAATTCACAAAGGACCAGGTCATTGCCTTGAGGGGCGCCACCCGATCGACAGGGGCGCCACCAATATTGGCGAAATTTTGCAGGGGGGGGGGGGGGGGCGCCTCCCCTTCCGTATCGTGCGAAAGGAAAGTCACTGGCCGGAGGGGCGCCGCCACTCACCGAAGAGGGGCAGTTGTAACGTTGGTTACATTTTTTTTGTGTGTTGGAACTACAGCTAAATGTTTCACCTCAGGCGCGGCCATATTAGCACGAGTACCGTCGGCCATGTTTCAAGAAGCGAAATCACTAGCCGGCCAGCCCCGTCATCCAACAGTAGCGTAAACACGCCAGCGGACCACGTTCACACCCGCCACTTAAACACCTTCACCTCTTAACACCACTGCCGGAAAAGCAATTGCCACCCGGCGGGTGGGACGGCATATCGGCGGTCTGAGCTCCACACCGTTAACAAGGTGCGAAAAATTCAAAGCGCCGCGCCCACGAAGGACCATTCACACCTCTCCCTGTACACCACTGCCGGAAACGCAGGTGGCGGAAGTCCGGCGGGCAGGATAGCATATCGCCGGCCGCGGATCCCATTGACCTATGTAGGCATAGACGAACTACTCCAGCTGTTGCGCCGCCCGGCAGCCGTTCCCGGTTGAAGCGACACTAGCGCCGCATCGGAGAGGCTATGAGTTAGCGCGGCAATGCTTTTGCTATGACTGAGGGACGATATTTGACCATAATCACCGTGAACGTTCAGGCTGAATATTTGTATTCCATGTTATTCATTATGAATGTCTCTACTTTCTCAAACCCTTGCCAGTGCGCTACCTCACTCGGTTTTTGAGTTACAGGCCGGCAAATATCGCCCTTCCGCCATAGAAAAAGCATTGCCGCGCTAACTCAATCTCTTCTCCGCTGCGGCGCTAGTGTCGCCTAGCGGGAACGGCTTCCGGGCGGAGTAGTTCGTCTATAACTATAGTACAGGGTGTCCAACAATTGATGTCACACCCTTCCACGAGCTCCATTTCCCCCAGTTGGGCGCACCTCGTATGGAATTTCGCCAGGACCGGCCCTCATGGCTTTGTCGCGTTTCCACTGGTCACGTGAACCGCTGACCGACGCGACCCGGCCCGCCGGGTGGGTGGCCGGGGTCATTTTCGGATTGGCACCCAGCGCGCGCGGACCAGGTGTCCAGAATGGTCAAAGGGCAGTCTTTGTCGGCCCGCTGCCGGGCTGTCGGCATGGTGAACGGCGGGATAACCCATGATCAGGTTGCCGAGAAGCTGGGCGGCACACGTCCCATCATCTGCCGCTGGCTGTCCCGCGACAGAGGCGGACAGACCCTGGAGAACCGAACGGGCCGCGGGAGGAAGAGCTCTGTCAGCCGAGTGGCCCAAATCGTAATGGCCAAGTCCGCGCTGAAGAGAGGCCAGTCAACAATAAAACTGGCGCGGAGGCTGACGGCTAGCGGTCACCGGGTATCCAAGTCGACGGTGCACAGATACCTGAGAAAATTCCTGCGGCTAAAACCCATCAAACCCTGCCTCCAGCCAAGGCTGACGGAGTCACAGAAGCACAAGAGGCTGGAGTTCGCCATGGTGAGGCGCGACTGGAGCGTCCAGGACTGGAGACGGGTTCTGTTCACGGACGAGTCTCCGTTTGAACTCTTTCACCCGTCAAATCGGCAAAACGACCGAGTGTGGGCCCATCAGAGCTCGGAAGTCCCTCCCACCGAGACCGTCAAGCAGCCGCTGAAGATTCTGGTCTGGGGAATGATGAGCTATCGGGAGCTGTCAGACCTGCACGTCATCCCCCGGGGCCAGACCGTGACGGCTGACTACCACGTGGAGGAGATCCTCAGCAAGACGGTGACGTCTGCGATGGCGCAGCGAAAGCAGAACGCCCCTCCGACTCAAATCAAACTTCTTCCTGACATGTCAAGGGCCGTTTTTCAACAAGACTGCGTCCCAGGACATCGAGCCCGCAAGACGCAGGAGTGGCGCCAGTCCCACTTCCCGGCGTTCTGGACCAAGGATGAGTGGCCAGCCAACAGCCCCGACCTGTCGCCAATCGAAAATCTGTGGGCGATAGTCCAGGGCGAGATGAACAAGATGGCGCCAGCCACGTCGGAGGGCACGCTGATCAGGAACGTCCGAGCGGCCTGGTCCAGGATCAGCTCGGAGCTGCTGGACAACCTGATGTACGGCATGCCGGACCGTATGAGAACCTGTATCAGGGAGAGGGGAGAGTACATCTGTAAATAAACCATGAACCGCCGACTTGTTGTTTTCGCGTTATGTGGGCTGAAAGGGTGTGACATCAATTGTGGGACACCCGTATATGTCAATGGCGGAGCCCCCCGCCGTTAAAAAGGTGCGGCAAATTTTGGAGCGCTGCGCCCACGAGGGGCCATTCACACCTATACACCAACGCCGACTCAGCCGCTGCCGGAAGCCCGGCGGGCAGGATAGCATATCTCCGGCCGCGGAGCCCCACACCGTTAACAAGGTGCGACAAATTTTGGAGCGCCGCGCCCAAGAGGGGCCATTCACACATTCACACCTATACACCAACGCCGGCTCAGCCGCTGCCGAAATCCCGGCGGGCAGGATAGCATATCGCCGGCCGCGGAGCCCCACACCGTTAACGAGGCGCAAAAAAGACTGCCGCAGGCCTGCCGGAAAACTGGGACGGCTTGCCAGAAGACCACCCAGATAGCCAAAAATCAAGTCGACCTCTGAGGGGAAGTGCCTAAGACGGACATCCGCCGAACGAGAGAAGAGTGAGCATATTATCGCGGACCGGCTGACAGCGGGAGGTCACGCAAGGTGACTCAAAGACACGGCCGATATAGGCGGAAGTAACGGAGAGTATAATAACAAAAGTGGAGTGGAGAACAGGAGCAGTCGCGCCGGGAGGAAGGCCAGGATCAGTCGCGCGGGGAGAGAGAGCCAGGGAGGTCGCGCCGGAGGGCCGGAGGGCCAGGGAGGTCGCGCGCCGGAGGTCATCAGTCGCACCGTGGATGGAGGCAGGACAACATGGCCGGAAGGATCCAGAGAGCAAGTGTCTCGCGGTCTGTGACGAGAGGAGGGTGCTTGAAATGCACGCCGGAGAGATGGGCCAGGCTTGTTAAGAGTGCAGCAATGCCCGCTCATTTAAACTGATGGAGCGGGCCATGAGTGAGTTTGGAGAAAGACGCTACGAGTCGGAGAGTCGGCTATCAACGCATCGACCGGGCTTCACTTATAATAGTAAGGCCGCTGCTCGCTTCCTCGCCAGCAATAATATCCTAATATCCACAGCCTGTCACCCTACGTCATACCTAACGGTGGTATACTATGACGTGCGATCCGAGGCGATGGGTACCTCGAGCAGGAAGGGACGGCCCAGCCGGCCCGGCCGGGATTTAATGACCCCGGGAATGCATATTTTCCTTGAGGAGGGAGGGGTGAAGTGTGGATTGTGAGGAGGGGCGGGACAGTGGTCTAATGGACTGGTTAGCAGCGCGGCCAGCCGGCGGAGGGGCGGGGAGGGATGTAAATAAAACAGTTCAGGCGCGTGACGTAGCTATTAATGTGACATGTAACCGTACAGGTGGTTTGTTTGATATAATAAAGATGAAGGATCGCAGAGATGGAGGGTATTATGAACTGAACGGAGTGATGCTCGGGGAGCCACAAGGCGCGATGGAGTCTGAACGGGTATGGCGTGCCCGAGGAGCCTGCTCCGCAGAACGTATTCCGTTTTACGTAAATTGACGCCGTCTCATTTACAATACGAGACGGTCTTTGGGTAATCATGAATGTATAGGAAGCTCGGCAAACTCTCGCACCAATGATGTATCATTATTGGTCTCCTTAACGCCGTGGTTATATAAGACATTGCATAAATATAATTTTTAAAGCTTTTATTTGACCTCCTTACAATACCGCTTGCGAAATACCTCCTTCAGATCACGGTTTGCAAACATACGAAAGATCATCCCCAGCGTGAGATATGCAAATCGTTCTTCATTCGTCAGTTGCAATCCATCACGAACAAAATATCTTCCTGGCGCATCATATCATACATTTGTAATTATTGCATTGAAATTTAAGTCAAAGTTTTAGACACAGCTTGGTTTTAATTATTTCTTTAGAATGTATACGAACAGATTGTCAAACTCATTGTCAGTAAACATGTTTTATTCGAGAGTGGCCGCTGGCAAGCTATCGGCATGTTTAAAGTGTACCGTATATGATAGTAAGCTGTGCTAGAAACCTATACAAACATTTAAATCATAAACTTAAACGCCACTCAACTTTTGTAAGGATATTATCATTTTTATCCAATTACCTTGCACCTAATTACATTGTTCCCGGCAATTTATTGGCACCGATTTCGCAGAGAAGTATCATGTCATTTAAGGATGTCAGTGTGTTGGCATTCCAGCGATGGCCGCTGTATTGTGACGCGGCCGGTCTCTGCGACGAATCCGTCGCAGCCGGCGGCAGGGAGGGGTGCTTAGCTAATGACCCCAGCTGGGGTATAACGAGGCGGACGGAGGGGAGCTGGCCCGGGCGCGTAAACACTGTGTGAGACAGGCGATGAAGTTTCGAATAGTTAAAGTTATAGATATTTTCAGTTACGTGGAATTGTACGCGTGATTGTTGAATAATGGATAGAAGACCACCCAGAGAGCCAAAAATCAAGTCGACCTCTGAGGGGAAGTGACGAATATGACGGACCAGCCAATGACACTAACTTGAGTTTACCTGGGATAACACTGGCAACGTACACACACACACACACACACACACACACACACACACACACACACACACACACGCGCGCACGCATGCGCATACGCACCCGCACCCGTACACGGAAACACACACACACACACACACACACACACACACACACACACACACGCGCGCACGCACGCACCCGCACCCGCACCCGCACCCGCACCCGCACCCGCACCCGCACCCGCACCCGCACCCGCACCCGCACCCGCACCCGCACCCGCACACGCACACGCACACGCACACGCACACGCACACGCACACGCACACGCACACGCACACATGCGCATACACACGCAGGTATATATGCACACATATGCACATCGGACAGGCACGTGTATACACACCGGCGGGCACACGTATGCTTATGCACGCACGAAGGCGTACGACGCCCACCCGTTCATACGTACGAACATACACTCGCATACACACACAGCCACGCACATACATGCAGGCTGGCATGGGATTTTCAAAGTCGAAACCCGGACATCGAACATACGAGAGAGATCGGAGAATCAAGGAATGACAAGCTTCGATGATGACGTTTTAATCCTAGCCGGGAAACGAGGTTGGTATGTGCTACACCCCTGTGTGTATGATCTTAATGTCAGGCGCCCAGGAGAAACAAAGTAAGTTGTTTTGATAGTGGAATCGTTCCCGAGCCATGAAGATTAACCGGATATTAAAGCCGTAAGACGCCAGATGCCGTGGTGGTCGATGGGGGCCGAGAGCGAGGATGTGGGGCGAGATCGTGCCGCCGAGAGTAATGTGATGGTGGGCGTGAATTCGGGCCACCCGAGGCTGATAGCAGGAGTTGGAAGGTGAGAGGTATGTGCGGTGAGAGGGCTTGCATTCGTGCCGCCCGAGAAAATACGATTTAAGTCCATCGAGGAGGGCTTGCGAGGTATGCTGGATAACAGATCCATTGTTGTCTATGCTGCAATATGCCACACTTGTGTTCTCGACCCTCGGATAAAATTTGTAGGTCTTATGTCCATCATGGAATTATCCAGGTCGTGCCGGACGACCGGGGAATGATGTCGCGGAGACACCATGACGTGCGGAAGAGTAGGACCAGTTTGGCACGGCGAGGTGACTGGGCGACGCGACGGATCATCTGTCGGGACATACTCCGGTAGACTCTGTCGTGACACAATGCCCATCGCTATCGGTCAGGTGACTGCGATAAGTCGGCATGCGAAAGCGGTCGCAATTTAGCCAAGTACGCACGCACGCACGCACAGAGGCTCTGCAAATAGTAAGTTATATTGGTAAATGGATAGTGGACAGTTATAAAAGCAGTTGTAACTCGACATGAGTACCTACAAGCCTCTCAATGTTCATTAGACACAGGAAATCACCATCCCACCCGAGTCCTGTCCCGCCGCCTCTGCCATACCAGCACTGCACATATCACCACGACCGCAGTCGTGCCCCTGACACGCCCTCCCCGCCACCCTGCCCCTGACACGCCCTCCCCGCCACCCCTGCTTCAGGCCGGTTCAGCACCGGCGAGCTGGCCAGCCTGGTGATCTCGCTGACGGCCGGCCGGGAGCGGTACGTAGCGCTGCACTACCTGCCGCTGACGCCGGCGGTGCTCACCACCATCATAGCCAGCACTGGGCGCGCCGGCGGCTTCACAGAGTTCGCCGTGCTCAGCGATGACGACGTCTCGCTCCAGTTTCTGGAAATGGTGAGACCACCGGATTACATCAGCGTGTGATGGGGGTAGCCGGCAGATGATGTGAAGGTGGCACTGCAGAGGATGAAGGACCTTGGAGTCATACCACTATGCTAGTAAGGAGGTGTTGATAGACTTCGTGATACTGCTAATGGTGAGGCGACCTAACGCTTTACCGCAGCTCTAATGCTGTTGGCAGACATGGCGTTAGATGAAAACATGACCTCGTCATGTGCAAATGGTGTAAGGATGTGACTTTACCCAATCTGTTTTGTTCACACAAACACGAAGGTAATGTCTCAGTCATTTCCGCAAGTCTTCGTGGCATGTCGCTCTTGCACTTTCGACTGAGACACAACTCAAAACAATGATGGTCATGCAATCAATACCCAGGTATTCATGTTATTTTGCGCTTGAATCAGCTTATTGTTTCCTCTAGTTCTATTAGGCTGCCACATTGGGCTTAATCCACTCGTCTCCTCCCAAGGTCCATCGGAACGGATTTATGACAGAGGAATACTCGTGGTTCGCCATCAGTGACGGCGACAGGGTCAGGACATGGATGTTCGATTATTACCTGCCAGTCAACTCACAGGTAAGACACAACAACAGCCGGTCGATCATTACCTGCCAGTCAACTCACAGGTAAGACGGGTCGTCAACTCACGAGTGAAGCGCCACCTCAATCAGTCAGAAACGTATCGACATCAGGTCGCCCCATGATAACTTACTTTATGTCGGACTGAGAGGTGCTTTTATAGGTATCTGAGACATTGCGACTGATAAATATACATTTGTTACTGTTCCTATCGATTCTCAACCAACATGTCCCAGGGGGAAAATACCTTTAGGAACGTGGCCGCTCTCCCCGTGGAAGGAGCTCATGGTTCGGCCCGACGGGTACTCACGTTACTGGACACACTCACGTGAGAATTACAAACTGGACGGAGCGGTCTGTACCGCCGCGCGGACATTCATGAACGACCTATACTCACAGATCGGAATCGATCGGCAGGATGAACGACATATACTCACAGAGCGGAATCGATCGGCAGTGATCGGTTTCAGTGTGGCCGCAGTCGGTCGGCCAAAATAACTACAACAAACAACAACCCATACATTTGCTGTTGGAAATAGTTTGTGTTGGAAATAGGAAATAGTTGAATATTGGAAATCATTCGACGCGTCGCTTAGTTCTGGGCGGGTCAATTATTACCACACTTGCTCACATGATCTTAGACTATTTTGTAAAGGCTTCTTTAGTAATTTGTGGGTGATAAACAATCTTGTAGCAATTAACCCTAGCCTGGGTGGTGGATGTCACCCCTCGGTTTTTCTGAAATACCTCGCGTAGTTTCCAACCGATTTTAATTCAACTTTCAGTACCCTACTTTTGAAAAATTACCCACATACTCTGAAAATTTTGAATTTCTAACCCACATGACCCGTGACCTATGACCTGTTTCTCAAGGTCATGTCAGGCGCAATTGGCGTCTCGCAGTATCGATGCTTGTAACTTCTGCAGTTTTCGAGTGTTTGTTGTTCAGGAGCATATGTACAGGTGTTTCCAGGTGACAGTTGTGGTTCCCACTGAGATTGTGACCTAGGTTGACCTTTTCAGAGGACAACTGAGGTTATTGACCTCCGATGACCTCCGATGACTTTTTGGGGCTTCTGGTGGTTTCTAGGACATTGTGTGAAGCTGATTTCAAATTTGGGATCCATTTGATATAATTATATGTTCCACTGGAGTCATACGCTTTCACAGGTCAACCGAGGTCACTGACCTCAGATGACCTGACATGACCTTTTTGGAATTTGGCAGTTTTTAGGACATTTTGTGACGCTGATTACGAATTTGGCACCCATTAAGCATTATGATATGCTCATTCACGATTCTAGCTCGAGAAAATTTAATGTATATGCATTTTCAATTTGGATGACATTTGGGTCATTGACATGACCTCAGAGGTCACATAATGACCCAATACCACCAAATCGGATATCAGCGGCTTCCTCTCGTCACAAGCAACTCGCTCGTCTTTGAATCGAAGCTCTAACTCAGTTAGGGGCGAAATTCTAAGAGTGGGGGGGGGGGGGGGGAGAGTCGTACCAACCCCCCCCTACCCGAACACGTAGTGATTTTGCCCTACCCGGGTGAGGGTTAATGTGACTCTTACTATTTTATGTCCCACTTTGGGACGTTCTTAACTCAATTTCGCATTAAGGTACTTAATGTAAGCTCATGTACTAACATCTAAGTTGAGTGTTTTCCTTTACATAAAGTTCACATTGACCACTGTAGAGTCCTATATTGTCCTCCAACGGACGCAAAAACAAAACGAGCATAATGAACGTTAAACTCGAACGGTAACCCGCGTCTGGCGCACTGCCATTACCCACGCTCCGAGGCACCGGCCACGCCCGACTCCGACTGCACAAAGGCGGACCCCGCGGATGCGCCAGGCCGGATCCACCATTTGACCCCGCGGATGCGCCAGGCCGGATCCACCATTTGACCCCGCGGATGCGCCAGGCCGGATCCACCATTTGACGCCGCATTATTGTCCCGCCATGCCCCTGGCCGTCAGCTGATAATTGCCGAGTTGAGTGGCGGCGGGCCTGGTCAGAGGGATGCCTCTGCGCCGCTCTCGGTGGAGCTGGTCGAGACGTACCGTCTGCGGGAGAGCCTGCCGCCCCGGGCCACCCTGTTGGGCCGCTGGAGGCACGCGGGCGGCACGGGCGGCACGGGCGGCACGGGCGGGGACGGAGGAGAAATGGTGGACTGGGTGAACAGCTCCATCTACGAGCGCCGGCAGGACTGGAGTGGCCTGGAGCTGCACATCACCACAGCGGCGGTGAGCGGCGGGATACGGTAACGGGATACGGTAACGGGATACGAGCGCCGGCAGGACTGGAGTGGCCTGGAGCTGCACATCACCACAGCGGCGGTGAGCGGCGGGATACGGTAACGGGATACGAGCGCCGGCAGGACTGGAGTGGCCTGGAGCTGCACATCACCACAGCGGCGGTGAGCGGCGGGATACGGTAACGGGATACGGTAACGGGATACGAGCGCCGGCAGGACTGGAGTGGCCTGGAGCTGCACATCACCACAGCGGCGGTGAGCGGCGGGATACGGTAACGGGATACGAGAGCGCCGGCAGGACTGGAGTGGCCTGGAGCTGCACATCACCACAGCGGCGGTGAGCGGCGGGATACGGTAACGGGATACGGTAACGGGATACGAGCGCCGGCAGGACTGGAGTGGCCTGGAGCTGCACATCACCACAGCGGCGGTGAGCGGCGGGATACGGTAACGGGATACGAGCGCCGGCAGGACTGGAGTGGCCTGGAGCTGCACATCACCACAGCGGCGGTGAGCGGCGGGATACGGTAACGGGATACGGTAACGGGATACGAGCGCCGGCAGGACTGGAGTGGCCTGGAGCTGCACATCACCACAGCGGCGGTGAGCGGCGGGATACGGTAACGGGATACGAGCGCCGGCAGGACTGGAGTGGCCTGGATCTGCACATCACCACAGCGGCGGTGAGCGGCGGGATACGGTAACGGGATACGAGCGCCGGCAGGACTGGAGTGGCCTGGATCTGCACATCACCACAGCGGCGGTGAGCGGCGGGATACGGTAACGGGATACGAGCGCCGGCAGGACTGGAGTGGCCTGGAGCTGCACATCACCACAGCGGCGGTGAGCGGCGGGATACGGTAACGGGATACGAGCGCCGGCAGGACTGGAGTGGCCTGGAGCTGCACATCACCACAGCGGCGGTGAGCGGCGGGATACGGTAACGGGATACGAGCGCCGGCAGGACTGGAGTGGCCTGGAGCTGCACATCACCACAGCGGCGGTGAGCGGCGGGATACGGTAACGGGATACGGTAACGGGATACGAGCGCCGGCAGGACTGGAGTGGCCTGGAGCTGCACATCACCACAGCGGCGGTGAGCGGCGGGATACGGTAACGGGATACGGTAACGGGATACGAGCGCCGGCAGGACTGGAGTGGCCTGGAGCTGCACATCACCACAGCGGCGGTGAGCGATGCTAACACTCGGCAGCAATGCCGAGGCAGTTTATGTTTGTCCCATGCTATGGCTTTGGTGCACAGTATAAATATCAAATAAAATACAAAGTGGCTTCAGTGGTGGCAAGCATCAAGTTCTTCAGTCAGTTATGAGTTAACATTGACACAAAGTTCTCTGTATGTGGCTATGTAAGGCAGGAAGTAAAACCAATTATTAACAGGCCACGACCTGTGCTCGCACTTGTAAGGTACCGTTGACCCGACGTCAGGACATGAATGCAGGCGTAGTCGACCGACTTATTAGCAAGGTTGTCAGTGCCTGCTGTAACAATTGAATACACTCGACATGAATTATTCCGTGCAACAGCACGCACATGAGTGCATGAAAAACGTCCTCAGTAGTCTATTTAGAGACTGCAGTGTAGCAATGGTCTTTTGATGTCAGTACAGCGACGTTTCATTACGGTGTTAGCACTGGCGGCCCCAGACGACCAATAAAGGGGGGGGGGGGGGGGGCAACGGCGGTCCGGCGTCATGGGATCTGTGATAGCCAACGACGTCAATTTGAAGACATTGATTTATATCATTTCTAAGATCCGTTTCCCAAAGTACAGTGTCTTATTTTTTTATTCATACAACTGTGAGTCATTTTCGCCCTTAGGCTTATGTCAGTTTCTTCATTCGTTCGCTGCATATTATTTATTCTGAGAATTGATGCAAGGAAATTGTAACTTTGCGAGCTGAAAGACCCATCATCCCATTTTGCGAAATGGTTTAACACTTCTGCTAAATTATTGGGTATTTCCAAATTCCCAAATTATATGTAACTATTCAGTATTCCGCATTCCTTATTCCGTATTCCGTATTCCGTATTCCGTATTCCGTAGTCCGTATCTCGTATTCCGTATCCCGTTCCCGTTCTTGTATCCCGTTCCCGTATCCCGTTCCCGTATCCCGTTCCCGTATCCCGTTCCCGTATCCCGTTCCCGTATCCCGTATCCCGTTCCCGTATCCCGTTCCCGTATCCCGTTCCCGTATCCCTTTCCCGTATCCCGTTCCCGTATCCCGTTCCCGTATCCCGTATCCCGTTCCCGTATCCCAATCCCGTATCCCGTTGCCGTATCCCGTTGCCGTATCCCGTTCCCGTATCCCGTTCCCGTATCCCGTTCCCGTATCCCGTTCCCGTATCCCGTTCCCGTATCCCGCTCCCGTATTCCGCTCCTGTATCCCGCTCCCGTATCTCATTCCCGTATCTCGTACACCGTTCCGATATCTCCTTACCATATCTAGTTCCCGTATCTCATTTCCATACCCTGTTCCCGTATCTCGTTCCAGCATCCCTTTCTCGTACCCAGTTTCCGTATCTTGTTGCCGTATTTCGTTCCCATATCTTCTTACCGTATCTCGTTCCCATGTCGCAGTCTCTGCCAAAACATTTTAGCGGTTTACATGCCTGAAATATGTCAACCGGCTTCAACAAAATCTCTCCGGGAGGGAGGAGCGACGTCAGCTAGTCATGCGCTCATTGATGAATTTGACTGCGGCAGTGTCAGTCTGGGCAAACTTAAACGATGCTATTTTATTCGACGAAATTATTTCGCAACGTTAGCGTCGGTAATCGTTTACGTTTGACTTCAGCATAAGTTACCTATGAGCGATTTACATAATATTTTGGGTGGATATAGGTCAGCAAGAACGGCGCTATCCGTCGGTGTAAATTTGCCGGTCAAGTTTGTCCATGTTTTGGGTGTTACGGCGGTGTGAAGGATTAAACTGTCCAAAAATATTGCATTTCAACTTCAACGCCAAAATATTAGTCACACAGTTTAAGTAACACATATAATTTGAAGACGGTCCCTGCGCCTGCAAAATAGTGCCCGGATCAGCCCTCTACATCGAACGGTTTCCGAGCACCAATTTAAATCCTGAATATGCCAATTGTATCATGAAAGTGGTCACCACTTTGCACGTGGCACGCGCATCGCTCTGGACGACATCCTATACGCAAGGCCAATCGATTATCTATCACATAGTGTTGTTTGCATATCGCTGCGACTCTCGGTTGCCGAGCAAGCGGCCGGGGAACCGAGCGAAACTTGCCCGTTTTTCGCGATTTCACAATGTCGCGTTTCCCATGTTAAACGAATGGCGCACGTGCGCACGCGCCGACTCCGCACCGTCGGTTGGATCGACACAAAAATTTGATGTATTGTATTTCTATTGTAATTGCTGCTTCATGACATTTTCAGGGACTGGAGAGGGACAAGATCGTCAACTGCCAAAATGTTAAAATAGGCCCTGGTTGGTACTGGCAAAGGGGGGGGGGGCAAAAGGCAATATGGCCCCACCTTTGGGAGCCAAAGGGGGGCCATGGCCCCCGTGGCCCCCCCCCCCCTGCGGCCGCCAGTGGGTGTCAGTAACTTTCGCAATGCAGACAAATATGAAAACATCAAGGTCATGCACTCTCCGATTCGACTGCTTACATAATCCGCAGCTAATGCGTCCAAAGTTCCCACAGTATTCCGACCTGTCGGCTGTCGGACACTGAGTGTACATACAATGCAATCGGGCGATATCGAGCCAAGTGCGCCGGCATGCCATGTCGCCTGTCGGTCATCATCAGTCCGTTACATGATCGCGCAGCGGAGCAATCCTGGCAGGTAGCTAATCATATTGCGCTGAAGCGTGTCATTACTCATAATGTATCGGCGATTACATTACATCGTCTCACGCGACTTTCGACATGCCGTTTATGCATCTTTATGGATATGATGTGTAATCAGTGAAATAACCCTCCGATCCGATTGATATGTAGCATGATCGCACTGTGGCAGGCAGGTGTCGTGCGGGATAGCATACCGACGCAGGTTTCCTCTGACTGGCTGACCCGCAATCAGTGGCAATCAACGATCTACGGTTGGGCAAAATGGGCAATTGCTCCCCAAACGAAATATCGGTAGGCAAACGTATGTTTTTGCTCCCCCCCAAAAAAACGATCTGACAGGTTGTGATTTTTGTCCTGGTAAAGTGGCAGATACATACATTTTCTAAAATACGAAAATTTCGGAATTTTTTATTGTGATCTTAGGTCAGATCACGTGATTTTATCATGTGGCCATTTAAAATTCGGAATTTGTTTCTTGCCAGAATCGACTTCGATATTATTGGCCTTCGATGGTAAGAAATTGGAGATAGCTTTTTCCTCTAAATATTTTTATTTTATTTTTTATTTGACAAAATCATGGTCTTTGGTAATAACTTTGCACACAATTATTGTGTTAGAGCTTAACTCAACGGCATTATATTTGTCTCGTCGAGCTGCGTTCAATGATGCATAGCATGACCCCCAGGTCACTCCAAGGTCACCTCAAGGTCACGTCCCCTGAGGTTGATTTCCCAAATGATCTGGCTTGATTATACAATAGATAATTTGTTGACATTTTTCGTTTTATTTGGCACAGTTGAACGCCCTTTTCTCTGGAAGACACTTTTAGCTATTTTTTTATAACATTCTCGGTCTGGAAATAGAGATGATAAAATGTGATGTCTTGAGGACCCACAGACACCTCTATCGGCGAAACATTGAATTATGTCATCATGTGATCTTGATCACTGAGCGGAATAGGTTGGCACGTGATTCAAAGGGCCTGCACCCTCCTATTCCACCTAAGAAAAATCACGAATTTTAACTGAGAACATAACCACATCACGTGGCCTGACCTGAGGTCACATGCCAAAATTTCGACATTTTTCCATTCGAGTTCTCACACAAGATTACATTACATAAATTTGTGGTTAATGGCGATTCTGATGATACATAGTTTTATCAATAACATCGGAATCAGTGACCTTACCCTCGTTGTTTTTATATTATTTAAGAAGTGAAAACTTTAAAAATGACTTGTTTATTGATATTTCGGCCGCAAGCCTTTTACAAAATTACATCTATGGATATACAATGTTCACATAAATATAAGATAATATATATGCACCACATTCGTCGCCTGCCGATTCAAATTTGACACATTTCAAATAAATTTCGTGACAGATATTCCAACTATCTATATTACTATTTGATAAGCGTCTGTCTGTCTGTCTCTCCGGAACGAATTTAACACAGTAAAGCGGCAGTTCTACATTGCAGTACCACATTGCTATAAGCGCGTGATGTACTCGATTGTAAGGTTTTCAAACGAGTTTACGGATACTACCGAGTGGTGTATAATTCATACATTTCCGACGCATTTGATACGATAGTTACAGACAGTTTTAGGTTGTGCAGTTTTGGGCGAAGGTTTGTGCTGTAACGAACATAGAAGGAGGTGTTAATAAATATTTTACCGTAAAAAACAGTTTACGGATACGAGTTTTACATCGCTTCACTCCAGTCGAAAGCCAATCAGATCCGACCACGGATACTACAGTGCCACAACCAATGTCAAGCAACCACGGAATCACTGCGAAACGAAGGTCATCGACATACGGTACGGCATATATCAATGAACATATACGCTAAGCCGGGGTGGAGTTTTTTCACGGGTTTAACGGGTGTATAACGGGTGCCATAGGTGTTCCACGGGTATAATGGGTGAGTACCGGCTATAACGGGGTTATCACGTGTTCCCCAGGGGCACAACGGGTACTACGGGTGTATGTCGGGCACCGTAGGTTTTTGACGGGTACTTCGGGTATACGACGGGTACAAAACGTATTATAGGTACGACAGGTGTCACGGGTAGTACGGGTTATCAATTCCTAATTGCCTATCACTGGCTTGCACCACCACTTGACACCAGTAATCGCCCAGCGGAGCGGACGGGTTAGCACTAGTCTTCACTATTTCGGAAGTCATTGTCACTCAGAGCCGCGTCGGCAATGTGACACGCATTACTATACATCATCAACAATGTTACATCCTCCAACATAACACGACATACATATTTAACGTTCATACGAGTACTTTACAACATTGACAATATTCAACAAAACTCTACACTACACGCATAATAGGCCACGATGATCCCTGGGTATTTAAAGCTGGTGCGCGACTCCTAATGATGATACTCTCGGCGATCTTTCTATCCGGATGATCCTGAGCTCTGTACACAATTTTGAGATATAATCAAACTCAGGCCTATTAGATCTCAAAATTGTGTACAGAGCTCAGGATCATCCGGATAGAAAGATCGCAGAGAGTAGCATCATTAGGAGTCGCGCACCAGCTTTAAATACCCAGGGATCATCGTGGCCTATTATGCGTGTAGTGTAGAGTTTTGTTGAATATTGTCAATGTTGTAATGCACTCGTATGAACGTTAAATATGTATGTCGTGTTATGTTGGAGGATGTAACATGGTTGATGATGTATAGTAATGCGTGACACATTGCCGACGCGGCTGTGAGTGACAATGACTTCCGAAATAGTGAAGATAGTTGGAATACCTGCCACGAGATATATTTGAAATGTGTCAAAATTGAATCGGCAGGCGACGAATGCGGTGCATATATATTATATTATATTTATGTGAACATTGTATATCCATAGAAGTAATTATGAAAAAGGCTTGCGGACGAAATATCAATAAACAAGTGATTTTTAAAGTTTTCTCTGCTTAAATCATATAAAAACAACGAGAATAAGGTCACTGATTCCGATGTTATTGATAACGCTAATCATGTTCTTCGTAGCAGCTTTGAATAATGATACATAGTTTTATATAATTGTAATTATTTATAGGATACATCCCGATATATATCGCCCGAAGAAAATTAAAGCTTTGTGCGACATTAAAGAGATGCCTGAGGTTATAACTCTAAAACCGTTCGACGGACGGGACTGGAAATTTTAGAGCGTGAATGTACGGCCATATAACCTCGGCACCTAGTTCAATCGAAATGTGTGAAGTAGGATGTTTTGGTTTGGTCGATCTGACGTGGACTGCCCCGGGTGACTTCTGGTCACGTGACCTTGATGTCACAGAGCGACTACAGGGCTGATGTATATCATTGAAAACAGATAGACGAGATAAGCATAATACCGTTTAATTGAGCTCTCTAGCACAATTACGTGCAAACTTATTACCAAAGACGTGCTGGTAGCCATGATTTTTCCAAATACAAAAATACAAAATATTATATTTAGAGAAGAAGAAAAAACTATCACCAATTTGTTAAACATCGAAGGTGTATGCGCCCGAGAGGTTTCTCGTCAACTTACTAGACACATTTACATTTGACCCGGCCCGAACCGGCCCGACACGGCCCGACACGGCCGTACAGACGCTTTTCGGAAGCTAATAACTTTGCAACTACTGCTCCGATTGAGATCGGGTTTTCACCATTGGATAGGTCCATCAAATCAATTTTGTTTTTGGTATGGTGCGTTCTGATAGGAGTAGTACCACAGCGCCTGGCAATTGCCAAACGCAAACGTCAAAATTAACAAAAATTGCTCTTGATAAAAAATGGCTTTATTAATCTAAGCATTAATTTATACGACGAAGCATGCAGTGCTCAGGACGTACTCCCTTTTGGCGGATTCGAGAAAGGAGATCATGAACAATTTAATACAACTTAATTTTTATGTTGGCATGCATTGAGGCCTGATCATTTTTCTGGAGGATTAACCCTCGCCCTACGGGGGGAGGGGGGAGGGGCTGGGCTGACGGGCCCCTGAGGTTTTTCTTGAATAACTTTTTACACATGTGGCGCATCTTGCTGAAATTTTCGGTAGCTAATTTTACACAATTATACGTAAGCTGTACACATTTAATTGACATTGGTTGAGTAGTTGGGAGATAATCATGTTTTGATGACGTCATGTTGGTGGAAAAACGATCAAATATTTGCAAAATGGTAGAAAACAGAGTTTTAAAGGAAATTGCAAACGCAATTCACCAAAGATACAAAGTTACATTTTCTTTAAAATGGCAATTTCGTATTTGCAAAATTTTGGGTTTTTGACCCAAAAAATAAGATTTTTTTTTTGGGAAAAATCACCACAAAATCAAAATGTTCAAAGATTTTAGAAAAACCGGAATATATGCGAGAGAACTGAGTATGGACAATGCCCATACCAAATTTCAAAGCAACATCTTTATTTTTGACTGAGTGATGGCTCCCCGAGTGTAAGAAACTGATGACGTCATTTTTCCAAATAACTTTTTTTTACTTTTTTTTGGACAAGATACGAACAAATAATTACCTTTTCTGTATTTCTGAGCCAAAGCTGGTCTAAGAACATGCCTTTTTATTTACAATTTTGAGGTTTTCTGAAGAGCAAAATCATTCACTTGACCTGGAAGGTCACCCGTTGACCTGAAACTTAAAAATCACATACTGTTAGATTTATCTCATGACAGGCAACATGCTGGTTCTTACTGCATTCTCTAAGTTGCTTGATTTGAAAGTTAACAGGGGGGGGGGGCTGTCAGCCCCCCCGTGGGGCGAAGGTGAACAAAGCTCCCGTAGGGCGATGGTTAAAATGACTAAAAGGACTATGTGTTACTACAACGTGTGCTCCCTCAGTGGCGGATCTACAGTTGGGCAAATTGAGCATTTGCCCCCCCCCCCAACTAAATATCGGCAGGCAAGCGTATGTTTTTGCCCCCCCCCCTCCCCCCCAAAAAAAACGATCCGGCAGGTTGTGATTTTTGTCTTGGTACAGTGGCGGATACATTTTGTTTTCGAAAATATGATTTTTTTGTTAATTTTTACATGGGGAGACAACAACAAAAAACGCAGTAAGAGAAACAAACAAAAACAAAATGCCGTCCGACCATTTTTAATTTTCTTGAAAAGTTGTACACTTTTCTTTTCAAGGGCGGGGAATTCAAGGGCGGGGAATTCATAGGTGGTGACAACAAATCCCAAAAAGTACATTTTCCAAGATACGGTCTTCCATATTTTCCCAAGTTCATCATCATCATCATGTATTTAATTTAGCCTCCATAAAAACTGTGAGATGCGCTGAGCTTATGAAGAAGAAGAAGAAAAAACACGCCAGTGACTTTGTATCGCACCACCGACCTCCTAAATATCTATCAAACCCCTGACCCTGACCCCGTGACCACCGAGCTAGTGTGTCCCGAAAGCAAAAAGCCAGTCCAGTGGCAGCCGGAAGGGGCATATAAGTTCTGATATTCACGGCATAATATTACGGCAAAATTAAATTCACGGCATATAATTAGAATTGCAGTCTATTGTGATCATGGATCGACGCAAAATTTGCCTACGATAGTGCGACCCTATACATTCCCACTAACTTGCCAAATTTCGCGCTTTTTACTGCAAGGTGCGCGGAGTTATTAAGCAATCGGATGACATCCGAACGGACAGACGGACAGGTGGTTGCCACTTCTTATATTTAGTATGAAATATCCTTCTATGTAACACGAATAACTAGAATATGTATCCCAAACAGCGATGAGCGAATCGCCTGGCAGGTCCTATTGAATATAGAGTCGTTTGAACAATATACCATGAAGATTTCCGAAGAAGTTGTTGTTTTTCATCTATCATCTGTCATAATAGTTAAAAAACGAAATATCATGACCTTTTCCTCGAAAATATGACAAATCCAATGTTATCAAAACGTTATGATCACGTAGTAATATTTTGGCCACAGGCCTTTATCAAACAGTAAAACAGTAAAAACAGTTAAATTATCACAAGTATGTTCCTCGCACAAGCGCTAAACTCTATAAGTATCACCTGTTATATTTTTAACGCTGGTAGTTATAACTAAAAAATGCGTTCCTAAGTAAAAATTATAAGGTAAAAACTGATTTTCCTTCACATTGTCGCGAACCGTACTGATGGTTCATTCGGCACTTCGTCCCCCCCCCCGCACTCAAAAATCCGTGGCGACGCCCCTGGCCTCCGCCTTTCGGCCTGTTCATTGGACATAGTCATACAGTCGATTCCACATATCAGCAGCTACCAACCGAGCGGTGTGCTGCAATGTTTGGTGGCAGTATACTGCACCACAGGGCCGTCCCGTTCTGCTCCGTCCCGTCTCCGTCTGATCTGTCATGACGTCTTTGACCCTCGTCTGATCTGCTATACAGATATACCCTGCATCTCACCATCACATTACAGCGCCACTGGCGGATCCAGGGGGGGTGGCAGGGGCAAAAGCCCCCCTCCCCCTATCCCAAGCTCGACAGGGGCGGCAATAGAAATTAGCCCCCCCCCCCCACCCCCACCCCACCCCCAAAAAAATCCACTGAATCTGGCGATGAAGAATGGGTACCTACTAGTGGTGCCAATCGGTACTATAATTTTCGGAATTCCGAATTTCTTCGAAGACCGATATTGGTTTTCAGACGGGCATAAACATATTTCTTTGGACATTTATATATCCAATGCCAAATGATAACTTATCGCGAAAATCACTTAGTTACTTTTTTTATTAAACGAACAATGCACTGGATGTTTTACATTCCATATTGAACACCTTTTCTGCGTTCGGACAAATTTCGGACAAACAATGATTTTCGGACAGTTTCGGTCCGGACGGACAGCTGACTATGATCTTGGACATCGGTCGGACATTGGACAAATATTGTCTGAAACTAGCACCACTAGTACCTACTGCCTGCGAAAAAAAACATCTTCTTGCTAAATATTTGTTTTATGCCTCGTTGGTGTTTCCTCTATTTTGTAGCATTTTGGTAGCAGTAGGGATAGGGAAAGTGACGCGTCTGACGCTATTTTGGAGTGATTCACAACCAACGTAAGTTATAATTTTGCCACGCAGCGTCACAGATTTTGGTCTCCTGCTGCCTGCTGGGTGACAGAGGAGCGCATGAGTGAATTTCCTTGTTTAGGTACCTATGTTGTGTGGAATACGTCTACTAACATTAAGTAGGGTAATTAGGCTCGGTTAAAAATCCCAATGTTCTTCTTTTTGTATCTGGGGCATTCCACGACAAATCGACAAAAACAAAGTGCAAAATGACACCGTCATGTCACCGATTTTGACCAAAATTTGTATATGGGGTAACCTGGGGCGTTAAAGCGAGCCGTGAAAGTTGTATTGCAATGCAAGCAGTGGTTCCGGAGATAATGCCTCGGACATTTGTATAAGGTCACGGTGCAAGTCAATCTTTGTCAACCCATGTGGCGGGGAATTTATGAAACAATATATACTTATCATGTCATTATAATGGCAAATAGTTATTTTTGTAACACGGTTATTTTTTTCAGTTTCGAAATTTCCAAATTTAGTACGTTTTCGAAGTTTTACAAATTTTTTGGATACCTTTTTTCAAACGTGTTTCTATTTTTCGCCATGCTATTCTTATGTGTAAGGACGTGTCAATTAAGTGCAAATATAAAATTTAGAGATATTTGCCTCCAAATATCTCAAATTTTGCCATTTTACATGCTATTTTTTTATAAATAAATAAATGAATTTCGCTAATAACTTTTGACTGAATAAAATTAGAATGGTACAGTAAACGTCATTTTGCTGCTTTCATCAAGACGAGTTGAATACTCTGCAGCATGACTTCTTTCTGACATTTGGTGACCCTGACTTTCAAAGTTAGTATTTTTGTTGTTGACATTTTGAATCTTCTTTGGATACCCAAGCCAAATGTATTTCCTATTTGGACTTTATTATTGTTAAGTGTAAAGAAGTGTCGTTCAAAAATAAATCTAAATTGATAGTTATTTGTCTCCAAATATGCTAAATTTTGCCATTTGATATGCTCTTTTTGTGAAGGATGTTATTCCCCAATAACTTTTGACTGAATAAAGATAAAAAAGTAGAATGGCCACCATTTGGTTATTTTCGTCAAGACGCGTTGAAGTTGTGTATGGCAGACAACTACCATAGGTATAGGTGAGGCATAAAAGACGGTCGGTCCTTGTGCGCTATGAGGAATGTGAATATTGGAATATTGGTGTGTCTCAATACACGGAAACGAAGAAGAATAGGCAGGGGCCCGGGAAAAAGTTGGGGGGGGGGGGGGGGGGGGGGCGGGGGGGATCGTTTTGGCAGACTTCTCACTTCTCATCTTGGTGCACCTTTTCGTTCTCAAATTTTCCTCATTGAAGATTAAACCCCCCCCCCCGTGGGGGGCGTTTCGACGTCCCCCCTCCCGAACTCGGCTCCAATGAGACGTAGACAAAACCCGAAAATACCGTTCGAAAGCTCACAAAAAACTCACTTTGAAACTATTTCAATATTTTTGGTTTAGGTCAATATTGAGGTCCACCAGAGGACATCAAATGTCAGATTTCCCAGTTTTAGGACATCGCTCCAGAAACCCCCAAATATCTCGGAAACTATGATAATTAGGAATAAACGGGGAAAAAAACAATCGAAAGAAGCTCTTAAAATATGAAATCAGTGAAGTGTCACCGAATTTTAGCTCAGGTCAATAGTTTAGGCTCCAGAGGTCATCAAAGGTCAACACAAACTATTTTGTTTTGCAAATAGTTGTTCGCAAATAACTATTTACCTAATAAAGATAAGGCAATTAATTTGACGCCATCGTGTTCGTCTCGTCAAGTCGCTTCGAATCCCATTGATGTTGACCAGTCTAGGTCAACTTATAAATTCTACCTCAGGTCAAGGTCAAGTGGTGACCCAAGTAGGTGATGTTGCATACTGGGAGACGTGTCTCGACGAGACATGACAGAGTGTTGGTGACCTCAGATGACCTCGGCTGACCCTGTAGGGGTCATGGAACAAAAATTGCACCTGGATCATTAACAATAGCCTATGATAACATGATCCAGAAGGATTAGACTGATATCATGCGTATCCTCGAAATAGGAATTGGAAGCATTTAATATTTCCCCATTGACTTATAATGGGGAGGTCACGAAATTGACCCGACCTTAGATCACCGATATACACAATCTTAGATTTTCGAATTGTAGGCGCCTATGACCTTATGAAATCCTGTAAGTTTTAAACCGATCAGCCAAAAACTGTGGCAGTAGTACGATCGCAAACGTCTTTGGAGGTGGGGTCACGTGACCTGCCCGGTGACCTGACCTGAGATGACCAGTAGTCAATAATTTCACACAATGTGAGTAATTGATGCATTTTTTAGTTCTAACTACCAGCGTTAAAACAAATATAACAGGTGATACTTATAGAGTTTAGCGCTTGTGCGAGGAACATACTTGTGATAATTAACTGTTTTTACTGTTTTACTGTTTGATAAAGGCCTGTGGCCAAAATATTTCTATGTGATTATAACGTTTTGATAACATTGGATTTGTCATATTTTCGAGGAAAAGATCATGATATTTAGTTTTTTAACTATTATAACAGAGGATAGATGAAAAACAACAACTTCTTCGGAAATCTTCATGGTATATTGTTCAAACGACTCTACATTCAGTAGGACCTGCCAGGCGATTCGCTCATCGCTGTTTGGGATACATATTCTAGTTATTCGTGTTACATAGAAGGCTATTTCATACTAAATATAAGAAGTGGCAACCATCTGTCCGTCTGCCCGTTCGGATGTCATCCGATTGCTTAATAACTCCGCGCACCTTGCAGTAAAAAGCGCGAAATTTGGCAAGTTAGTGGGAATGTATAGGGTCGCCCTATCGTAGGCAAATTTTGTGTCGCTCCATGATCACAATAGACTGCAATTCTATTTATTCTTAAAGGGAGTGTGCCTACTGTTCTAGAAAGTCAAAAATATTTTTCATACGTTAAGTAGCTATTGGTTTGATTGTTGTATATGATGAAATTCACATCTGGAGCCCATGTAGTTGAATTTTCACTTATATTGTATTTTTTTATTTTTTGTTTCGATATCTACTTTAATTTGCCGTGAATATCAGAACTTATATGCCCCTTCCGGCTGCACTGGACTGGCTTTTTGCTTTCGGGCGAAACTAGCTCGATGGTCATGGGGTCAGGGTCAGGGGTTTGATAGATATTTAGGAGGTCGGTGGTGCGATACAAAGTCACTGGCGTGGTTTTTTCTATCTTCTTCATAAGCTCAGCGCATCTCACAGTTTTGCATGCTGGCCTACCGGGGGTGCCGTAACTGTACAGGGGGACGGATCGTCCCAGAGCCGGTGACTGCCGCCGGCTCGTTGTGCGGGGTAGTCGTGTGTGGACGGCTGGCCGAAGCGGATGCGGATGAAGTAGCTCATGTACTTGGGGTAATGGATGAAGTAGTTATCCGAAAACTACCTCGGTTTGCAAACTTTCAACGCATTTTGGCAGAACTTGAACGAAATGGCTAGCATATTTAATTTTATAAATTTAGTCCGAAGCTTTTGAATGGATACATTTCCTAGGTCAGGACCGGCCAGTTTGAGGAGTGAGAACGAGTTTGAATCTTTGATTACCGAGCGGAGCTAGGTCTTCCGTTAACTAGGGGGGAAATCTGCGTATGAGCGTCTCGACCGTAGCCATGGTTTTCAGAAGCATATTTATTTGCAGCTATTGTGTCGAAGTGACTGAAAACTTGCACACAAAAACGTTCATGTCGTAAAACTATCCTCCGTTGTTTCCTTACAGCAAGCACAAAGTGTGCCTCAACAACAAATAGGGCACATTAACGCCATAATATGACCATTTTTTCTGCTACTGAAATTCCATTTAAATTCCTGTCAACTTCCTTCAAGAAAAGTAAAAATATCATCCTGATCCCTTCCATTCTTCCATTGCACTGATACTTTTTCCAAATGCTTTTATGATATTGAAACCTGGAATATTTCAGAACACAGTATGGATTTATGTCTCCAAAACTGGGGGGATAATCCCCCAGCCTGACGACAGGCGCGGGGGTGGGGGGGGGGGGGGGGGGGGGGGGGAGGGGGGTGGGGGGTGGTGTCCCCCCCAAGCGGCGACGCCCTTGGATGTACCCATGACGTCACACTATTCGCTGCCTTGGCTGAATTGTATCTAGGCCTTGGAATGAATGGTGAATGAATGGATGAACTTGACATTCAATCATAGCAGAAGCCAATCATGTGTACCAACTTTTAGCTGCCATATCACAATTTTATTTTCTACAAAGTAAGTAAGTACCTACATCTGTAAGCAAAAATAAAGGACTCAAGGATATATGGTCAAAAATTACATGTAATTTGAGCTAAGAATAAATTAAGTTTCATATCCTTTGGAACGAATTCAGCAAAAAAAATAATCAAACAAGTCTGCTTCCCCCCCACCGCCGCCGACGCCCATGGCGTAGGCACCGGAAACATATCGTTTGCGTGATATTGCAATGACGTTCAGCATCGGATGGCGCTGACGGTGATGACATCCCAACTCACTGCTACCGGCATAGCTAAAGTTAACGTTATGAAGAGCCACTCGGCGATGTAACCGGGACATACAC
>JAXIVJ010006756.1:0-64850 GCA_036785665.1 Chirona hameri | reverse complement strand
ATGCCGACCGACCACACTGGCAGCGAGTGTGCGTCATCGTGGCATGGCCGGTCACCATGAGCTGGTCTGCGGCGGTCTGCGGCGGCCTCTCGCTAGCGTCATCACACATAATGAGCGGCCGGCGCTCAACCCGCCGGCTCTCCAGTGCCGGACACGTGCCGAGGAGGCGGGGGTCGGCGCGGCGCCTCCGGCCGCCCACGGTCACCTGGCCGCCCGGCGGCGCCTTTGTCTGAGAGATGGCGGAGCCGAGCGGAGCCGAGCGGAGCGCCGACTGGCCGCCGAGGAGCGGCGAGCTGGGTCGATGAACTCGCTCCTCGCCAACCTGCAGGCGGACGCAGTGCAAACAGGCGCCCGGCGGGCACACTGTGCGTGCGGCGGCACGGTTTGGGCCGGCCGCGGTCTGTCGGCCGTCCTGACGCCGCGCTCCGCCGGCTCCGCGCTCCCGCCCGCCCGCCCGCGGAGCTGTGAGGAGGAGAAGCGCCCCAGGCAACAGCGCCGGAGGGCTGCCAAGGTCACCGCTCCACGCGCTGCCATTGGCCCTTGTTGTTCGTGAACTTGTTTACTCCGAGTTCACTCCGGCGCCGAGTCGAGGCTAAATCGATACACGCACACACGTGGCCGCCTTACTACAGCGATGGCCGAATGGCGCCGGTGCTGCCACCGTGCGGGAGATTCTGAAACTGACTGCTACGCTTTGTCGTCGCTGCTGAAACGAGGTGTTCTTTATGGCCCAGATGCATAATGGAACGTCAGTTTTGCTGCCTGACTGAGAGCTGCTTGTAGTGACGTCACATCAATCCATAGATCATCATCAGGTCCATTGAGCGGGGTTTGCAAAGGTGCGGAATGAATTTGCATTAAACATGATTAGCAGTTCGTAACTACTGGTGTTCAACGGTGAAAATTCCATGGAGACCTGTAAAAAGGCGATTCAAGGGAAGCATTTTGCGTCCAAGTTTCATAAAGGCAAAAATTACTGGTTTGATGCTAGTGTGATTGGCGTTAATTTCCGTACAGGTACAGAAACGGTATCATTTTCCACAAACATTGCTGATTAATAAGCACGTTTCGTAATCAACTTCTGGTCATTTGCAAAAATGCCCCGATTCATCGTTATGAACAAAGATGTTTGCCCATCAGTCACCCTGGATTACAGCCATCGCTCGGTGCTGAACGACCTGAACACAGCCGTTCCGTCGTGGGCGGGGCGGGGGGAGGAGAGGTGATCTGGTTCTCGACCGGCCCAGCGCTGCTCCGTTTTCAATGTGGCCGGCTCGGGTCGGCTGGTTTGCGCGGCTGGCGGGGTCCCATGGCGTCTGATCTCTGCGAACACTCTCCGAGATTACCTGCAGTGTGCCGGTGGCACGGCCAGCACAGCAGACCAGTCAATATATAGCGCAGCGGCCGGGCCGATCTATACAGCGGCCAGCACAGTCGACTCAGCGCCGAGTCGCTCTGTGCTTCCCACTGGCCTCGGGTTATCTTCCTTCTCTCAGTTACAGCCATCGTCTCTGTCCCTCCCTGTGCTCTGGAGTCCTCGTCAATACCAGCTGCTGAACCTGATGTCCTGGCTTGGTCCCTTCCCTGACCTTCTGGCATGGAATATCCTTACCCAGTTCCGTTAACCTGTCCCCTATCTCCGATTCTTTACCCGTTCTTTTACCTTTATTTTTTAACTGATCTTTGCTATTTGACCGAGTTGCAGTCTCCACCTTCTGACCTGCCCTCTTTAATTAGTTACTTCTGCTCTGACCTCTGACCTGCCACCTCTTATCAGAGTCCCCTGATCTGCCTCTCTGCTCAGTCAGACCTCCGCTGCAGACTGGCTGACCCTCTCCCAGTGCCCGGCGCAGCGCCAGGTGCGGCAATTAGTTTGCGCCGGTGACGGCAGCCGGGCTGCCGGGCGGCGGCGGCGGCGGCGGCGGCGGCGCAGCAGCCCTGATTACAGCCTCGGGGCGCTCTCCAAAATCAGCCGCCTATTGACCGCGTCCGCCGGGGCCGCGCGGCAGCTCATGGCGGCGGCGGCGGGCGCCCTCTCCACCTGAAGGCAGCGATCAATTCGGCCGACACCGCCGGCCCAGCCGAACCGAACTGAACCGAACTGAACCGAACTGAACCGAACTGAGCCGAACTGAGCCACCCCGAGCTAAACTGAACCACGCGGGACCGAACTAGGTAGAGTAGGGCAGAGTGTAATAGTGTAAATTAGAGTAGAGCATTGTGGGACAGAGCAGCGAGAGCAGGTTACGACAGAGTCTTATAGTCTGACTTCTGAGTGAACTGCGTGGAATGGCCTCGCTCGCTCGCACACCGTCTTTCCTCATTTTTTTTTGCACACTGCTCAGTTCAAAAAGCCGTCTGATTCCCTCATCTCGGTCTTGCCAGTAACAGTAAGATTTCGGAGTTCAGGAGAATATTTCACATGCCACGTTACCGGCATTGAATGGTGTATTTTATCCGGTAACTAACGTTTTACTGTGTCAGTGAATCGCCCCTATAGCCCCAGCTGATCTGCAACGATTTATGGCTTGTCTCGCTGCCGATTTGTGTCAAAGTGACGCCTCCTGAGCCGTGCCGCCACTATTGAAGCTTCATGGTACTGCTGCGACGCCGGATGACGCAATAGATCGACGGCGGACGGCGAGCCTGCTGACGAATGATTGGATTAGTACTAGCGTTTCTGTAGTACCCACTTCCGGTTGTAACGACTTACGTACTGGATCTCAAAGAGGCATTTGGTACATTGGCGTCGCAGTATTTGCCGTATCTTCAGCGCGGTCGAGAAGCCCATGATCTTGTGACATGGGAGTGCAGTTAATATGGGCTCCAGTGTCCCGCATACAGCTTTAGCGGTCGGAATGAATGCTGTAACACTTTCTGAAATATTGGAGTGGTCTGGACTCTGGTCACTCACGCAGGGACGTAGGAACGTCACGAAAAGTGTGGGGGGGGGGCAGTGAAACTGAGATCTCGTTTTGAGAGAACCCCAACCCCCTATGGAATATTTCTTTGCAGATTTGGGCTGTTCTCGTCTTGGCGAACCTTTTGCCATGCAAACTTTTCTCACCAAGCAAAAATAAATATTTTAGCCAAAAAAATGGCCGAAAATGTGAGGGGTCATGCCCCCCCCCCCCGACCCCCTGTTCCTACGCCTATGCACTCACTGGTCAGCGGTCTACACTTATCGGAACCAGACCATGCACTCTAGGGAATCATGCAGTGTGGCAGTGTTCGACGCCACTAAGCAATGCATAACGGGGACATTTGCGAACACTTTTGTCGAATTGAAACCATTTGCAGGATGAATATAGTCCAAACTGCCTAAAAGAACGCAGTGTGGCCCTCCACCCTAACCTATCATCAGTTGAATGGGATTACCCCCACGTATCCACAATGCGCGCTGCGTCTGCCCCACAGCTGCGTAGCAGGTCAGGGCCGCTGACCTTTGACCTGCCGGCCGAGGCCGCCGCTACCTTCCGGTTGCCGCGCTCCCAGGGGACGCGGCCGCGCGCAAATTAAATGAAATATTCGGTGGCGGCGGCGGCAGCGGCGGCGCGCGGATCCCCACCAGACCGCCCACCGGTCGTGCTCGGTCGGCCCGAGCGGCGCAGCCACGCCGCGCGCGCCACACCACGCGATCAATAGCGGCGCGCTCGCATGGCTGCATGGCAATGGAGGCAGGCGGCCGGCCGCTGACGCCGGCACCGCCACCTCAGCCCACCCCACCCCACCCCACCCCACCCCGCGTCGCGCCCCCACTGCCGCTGCAACTTTGTGCGTGACCGCCTGGCCGACAGAGGAGGGCAGAGTGTAGGGAGACTGGCAGAGTGTAGGGAGACTGACAGGTGCTGCGTGGGATGTGGGGGGGGGACGCCCAGAACCGGCCGTGAGGTGGAGGATTTACGAAATGGGGGCGGTCGGGCAGCCCACACACGGTCTGGTCGTGTCACGAGTGAGTTGTACGGTAACCGAGAACTCGTATGTCCGACATACGAGCTGTCGTGGATTTTCCGCATGATGTAGTTATGGCGAACCTTGACATTTCCACGGTGACAAATCCGAGGCTTTGATATTCATCCGCCCGGTTAGAGGCAATTGAAATCCAACCAGGGCACCGACAGAAGGTAGATGTTTAAGGACATTGCGCGATGTTCCGGCCATTGAAAAGGAGTTTCCCAGGGCATCGTTTCCCTCTTCCACTCGGCCCCGCTCTCCTGCTCAGGTTTCGCCCACGCTCCGCTGCAGTATCGCCGCTGCGCTCTGGTCGCATTTAGATATCCCCCAGCTCCGGTCATATCCCGTTCAGTTCCGACCAGTCTCTTCTCAGATCCAGCTCAACTCCCTCTAAGATTCAACTTGACTCCCGCTCAAGTCCGACTCCGGTCCTCTCAGATCCTGCTCAGATACGGTTGAGGCCCCCCTCAGATCCCGCTCCGATCCCTCTCAGATCCCGCTCCGATCCCTCTCAGATTCCGCTCCCATCCCTCTCAGATCCCGCTCCGATCCCTCTCAGATTCCGCTCCCATCCCTCTCAGACCCAGTTTAACTCCCGCTCAGATCCAGCTCAACTCCCGCTTAGATCCGGCTCCGGCCCTTGAGATCCCACTTCCGATCCGGCCCTCAGATCCGGCGGCGTCGATCCCGCTCGGGTCACGTGTCTCTCCTCGACGCCGGCCGGCGGCCAGGTCGGCCGGGCCTCAATTTTGCCGCCTTGTCACATTCTGGCGCGGTAATTAATTCGGGGCCGTGATCAATATGGTGAGCTTCGGCCCATGAAATCAGCCTGCTGGCGCTGCTGCGGCATTGGTCGGCCCACGCGAGCGAGAGAGACGGCTCACGGCCAGACGGGCTTATGGCGGGAGCGAGCTCACGGGCAGACGGCTCGCGACGAGAGATTGGTTTATAGCGAGACGACTCACGGCGAGGCTGGGTTATATCGTATAAGACTTACACGAGAGGTGAGCTTAGAGCAAGCTGGGCGGATGTCCTCTAAACAAAACTTTGACAGCAGTTTCAGCTGGACATGAGGTCAGTTTCACACAACAACAAAAAATATGTTCCAAGTTTGGATGCATAACCATGTCACACGTTACAACTGTCACCACCTGTCAACTGTCACCAACTGTCACAACTACAACTGTCACCACCTTTATCAAAACGCTTAAAGCTTGGACGGACACATTTGCACCTTACAAGCTCGCTTCTCCTGGGACGCACGACGCTTCCAGCTAAGTCTGGACGCACCATGTCACCGAGCTCCACCGGGGACGGAATATTGCCTCGCACTCTGTCTGCCGTCGGACGGCGGACATGCCGTCCTCCACGGTAATACTCCCCACGACCGACGGACGGCAGCGGGCGGCTTCTGCGCCGCCTCGTGCCTGTCGCCGACCCACATCTGTCCCGTGTCGCGACATCAATGGTTACCCTGAACGGGGTAACGGACGACCACGCAGACAACGAGGCCACGCTGAGGCGAGACGAATGGCCGGCGAGTCGCACCTAATGGTAACCCTTCCTGCGCCGAGCGTGGCCGGCCGCGCCTCGCCTCGCCCGGGAGAGGCCAATTTACGGCCGAGTCAGGGCTGTTTTCAGCATTGTGACGGCCCTGGCCCGATCGACAGATGACCGCCGGTGGACGCGGCCCGGGCGGGGTGACCTGGTGACGGGATCTGCTGAGAGGGTGTCTGCTCAGAGGGTCACCCTGTCAGGCTGCTGTGGAGTCTAGGTGAAGTCCTTGGCTGGAGCGCTTCCTGTTATTCCAGGATGAGCCGCGATGCTGCTGAGTGCATCATGTGCTCTCAACATGGCATAAGTGTGGGCCAGGTCATGAGCCGATGCTGGATACTGATCCCCTGGCCCGCCTCGCCGCCGGCCTGCCCTGGGGCCGCGGCAGCGCTGTCGCGCCTTCGTCCGAAGCAGCACGGCGCCGTAGCAGAGCCGGAGCGCCATTTTCGGTTTGCGGTGCGCCTTGTCTGCCCCGTGACGACAAAGGGCGGCGCTGCCGGCCGGCGGGCGCTGTGCCGCGGCCCCATTGACACCGGCCCGCCTCAACCCTTGCATTGTTGTGTCGGCGCGGTCGGCTATTTGTCCGGGAGCTGGGGCGGCCGTGGTTCGTGATAAATCACTGCCACGCCGCCACCTGGCCGGGCGTCACGGCCTCGGGTCTCAGCTCCCGGCCCCGTCTCTCGCCGACTCCCCGGTCTCCCCGGACTCTGCACGGCTGTCCAAACGACCACGTACAGCAGTAGAATACAGAGGCTCTCCTGGGACTGGGCAGACTCGGCTGCTCAATGGCCCAAATCTGTTCAGAGTTCAGACGCCCTGCTTTGTTCAGTGGTCCAGTTCTTCTATTGCTGTAGCTTTGTATAAAGGTGCCTCTCAACTCGCTATTACATGTCTACATTATTATGCAACTTCTTATGGAAGCGCGTTTATATTTTCGTTTCTCAGCGCTCGGAAACTTTGGCTTCATGCTGCAATATCTGCTTGATGGACGGCTGAAGTTTATCTGATTCACTATGAATCATCCCTGTCTTGTTCTCATCTTGCATAAATATTTATTGTTTATTTCTCTCAGAATCCACTCTGCAAATTTAACATCTCAAACAGTTCGCCAAGTCATCCGAAAATTATTGTTTGAGTTTATCCACACTTTTGATGTTTTTCGTTTTTCGTTCGGTTTGCCTAATTGCCAGGGTTTGATCGGTCTGCCGTCTGTCTTTGTGTCGGGGCGTCTGTCCGTGTCTGTGCGGCTGTTTTCACACGGCTCGCTCGTCAGCCGTCGCTCTGTCGGTCGGCAGTGACGAGAGACGAGCGCGGCGCGCCGACTCGCTTTGTGACGCGGCCGCGGCGCGCCGGAAGTCGGTGTGTCGCCGGAAATGCGCCGTCGACGGCGTCTGTTCAGCGTCGAAGGCGGCGCGGCCGAGGCGTCGGAGGCGGCACCGCCGGCTGTTGAGTTCAACTGCTCCCGTGTTCGACTGAAGGCGGCGTCAGCGAAAGTGGCACAACGGGGGTCAAAGACGGAGGGTGTCCTACTGCAGGAAGTCTGCGGAAGAGGGAGGAACTGGGTCAATTTTGAACTTGCGGTTTGTTGTCGATTTAAGGCTTTGTTTTCAGTGGCATGAAAGTAAAATGATAAGCATATAACAATGCAGCAAAAAAATACCTGCAAACCGAGATCGAGCCGGAATAGTAAATCGTCCCTAAAAAGCCACTGACTGACGGTCACATTTGATCCGGTCCTTTCAACATATAGCGCTGCTCCGTCACAGCCTCCAATGCCCTCATCTCCGCCCTCAGTTCTCCTGTCATCGATCCCCTCTGCGGCTGTGTCCGTCCAGTCACAGTGTAGCCCTTTGTTTCTGCTCGGCTGTGCCCGCTGCCGTCGGCCGGTCGCGTCGCGCCGCTGCCCGGGGCCCGCAGTGCTGCAGTGCTGCAGCCTGTCCTCCGTCGGTCTGCCGCAGTCACAGGCCGCTTCGCCCGCCGGCGGACCGGCCAGACATTAAACAGCGGCCCGCTGTGTGGCCAAACGGACACGGCTCGGAGCAGCTGAGTGGCAGCTTATGGATGCACTGAGAAGTCGAGCCGCAGTGGGTCAAATCTGGGCCGGCCAAGGAGCGATATATTTCGCTTCAACGCATTGCCGTGCGTGCAGGTTTAATTTATTCGCAGATGTTTGTAAGTGAAATCTGACGCAAATGGACGATGGCGCTCATAGCGGAATGGAAAGAGCAAAGTAACTTCCAACCCGTTTGAAAGAAGCGGTTTTCATTCCTCATCAAATACTGCAACCTTTGAGCGTTTCAAAACCAGGCTAAAGCAGCACGTGCTCTGCAGACCTTTTGCTCCCTCCGTTTCGGAATCAGACGGCTGGTGTGCCGGTCGTCGACCTCCCCCAGCAGCACACACACATACACACACAGCGAGCCATGGACGGAGATTTATCGGCCCCGGGCATTGTCGCTCGCCAGCCGCGAATTTAGAGACGCCGGCCACGCCGGCAGAGTAAATCTAAACACTACAGAGAAGGACACACAATGGCGCTGGCGAGAGCCGCAGCTGGCCAAACGGGTGCTCCCGCTGGCGGGGAGGAGGGGGGGGGGGGGGGGGGGGTGGCGCCCGGGGGACGGGAACTGTGTCTGAGCGGCACACGTGTTGCCGGGAGGGGGCGCCGTTGTTTATTTGAGTTTAAAAAGTTGCGGAAGAGCTGGCTGGGTCCGATGCTGGTGATGCGTAGAAGGGGAAGAGGCTGGTTAGAGATTGCGAAGGGATGATGGCGAGATGTGGTTTATCCCACAGTATGATTTGAGCCGGAGCACGGCTGTGATAGCCTTCAGCCACGCGTCCCGGTCAGCCTCGCCCGCGGGGATCACCTCATCTCGTGTTCTAACAGTGCCGCTGTCGACGACATGCGAGACAGCCACTCCTCCTCCCAAGCTCTTCCCGCCTCCCCTATACCTAATCCTCCCGTCTCCTGTCCTCCTCTCATGCGCTTCCCGTGCTTCCTCCCGTGCCTTCTCTCCCGTCCTCCTCCCTGATCTGCCCGCCTACGTCCAGTCCACCTCCACTTGCACGGCTCGACCCCGCTCTGTCCGGCGGCGCTGCCCCCATTTAACCCGCTCCGTGCCGGGCCGTCCAGGTGGCGTGGCGTCTGCGGTGGCGTGGCGTCTGTCTGCTCCGACGGTGGCCGGACAGTTACGAAATAGCCGCGCCTCGCTGGCTGGCCCGGAGAGCAGGCGAGGCGACCCGCGGCGGCGAAGGGTTACTGCATGTGGTCAGAGGCCCTGGGCCGACAATAAAGCGCCACTTTCACGAGCTCCGGCGACCGAGCGCCGTTATTTGCCGCGCCGAGCCCGGCCGGCCAGCCCAAGGCCCCGAAAAGGGTTGTCCTCCGACCTCCACCTGGGCGGAAGCTGCGGCCGGCATGGCGTTACCATGACAACAGCGACCGGTCGGCCGGGCGGCATATCATCTGGAAATGCCGCCGCGCCCGTATACAGAGCTGCGACCGAACACTCACGGGCTCATATCCCACGCTCAGCTGACCGTGCCGCCGACAACATTGCAGGAAGCCGGAAATGGCAAGCGGCTCGACCCGCAGCGGAGCGAGCGGTACCCGATAACGCTGGTTGCCAGGTGTAAACCGATCTGGACAGCATTGGTGCCTGATGGTGACGTGCGGGGATTTCTGATGACACCGAGATGGACTGGGCTCGTAATGCGGCGTCACCAGCGTGATTGTGACGTCACGAAGTTCGTAGTGTACCGTCAGCAGCGTGACTGACGCAACGCAAACCAGTAGTGTGACGTCACCAGCGTAGTTATGACGTCAAGCGCGGCTCGTGGGACGGCGGCGGCACGTGGTTGTCGTGCTGACCTGCATCGCGCTTCTGGCGCTGTGTAGCAGACGCACGCCTGCGGGACAGGGAGGATATACACAGCACAGGCCACAGCGACCGACCGGCGGCAGTAGCTGGCGTGGTGAGGTCGAGTGAGCAGGGAGCGGCACGCGGGCCGCCGATGTGCCCCGAGTGACCGGTGTTCGTTTACCCGGCAGCTGATCCCGTGAACGCGGACGAAGCATGAGCTCGGTGATAACGACAATCAACCCGCCGCCGTCACATGACCGACAGGTGAGTCAACCCGCCGCCGTCATATGACCGACAGGTGAGTCAACCCGCCGCCGTCACATGACCGACAGGTGAGTCAACCCGCCGCCGTCACATGACCGACAGGTGAGTCAACCCGCCGCCGTCACATGACCGACAGGTGAGTCAACCCGCCGCCGTCACATGACCGACAGGTGAGCTGGCTTTTGTGGTCCCGTGACGCTGCGATGTGTGTTTTTTCTCGTGGCGGGCGGTTTTTCATTTGTTTAATGGTCAGCCCGCATGCATTGAGTATCGTGGTGCCCATACCGTGTCTGATTAAACAATGTTCGGGGATCAAATCTGGAGGGATTGTGATGCAACCCCCCGGCGTCCGGAATTTTCCTGCTTTCTCTATTTATTTACTGTCATTTTAACAAGCATGGGGAAGGGTTTAATTATTTTAAGCGGGTCAGGGAAGGGTGGGATCGGGAGCCGGGCAGTCGCGGCATTCAGGGCGAACCCAACCCTTCACCGAGTAAACGATCGCGGAGCAAAAATGGCGTCCTCTCCGTCAGAGGACGGAGCTGTGTCGGCGGCGCTCCCCTCAGCACGTGCTCGAATGCGCCGCTGCCCAGCGCTGCCCAGCGCTGCTGTGCGCCACCCGGCCGGCCGGGCGCCGCTGCGCTGAGGCCCGGCTCCGTTTTTGTTTACCCCTATATCCCGGCCGTGGCCAGGCGCCCATACCGGCATCGGGGGATTTTTTGTGCACTATTTAGAGGGAAGGGTTGTTTTTTGTTGGCGGCTTTTTGTGAGCGCAGCCGTTTTTTTTTGCTGTCGCGTCGGCGCGCCGGCGTCCCCGCCGCCCGGGAATGTGTGCATTCCTCGCCTGCGCTGGTCCGGGCTCGCCGAGCTGCTTTGAGAGCGGTGCGGAGACACTGGGAACTCGGAGGCGCGCTTACAAGTGGGCAAAAAACGTGCGACAACAGTCAGCGTCCGCGCCCCACCGCCGCGCCGGGAACACTATCAGGTTGTTTCCCACGCGCTGAGGGCTGACCGTAATCAAATCAGAGTGCAAGCAACCGTGCATCATAAATAATCGATATCGCTTGAGGCTTGCGTGCCATGCAGCAACTGGGCGGCACCTGGTGAATAATAGCTCCTCATGTGCGTGCGCTTAGACGAAATTGTTTTTTGTTTCGCATGGTTTGCAAGTGGCGAGCCGGGCTAATGGCCTTGGTGAATGATTTGTACGCCATTTCCTAGCAGAGCGTCGGGCGAGAATGCATTTGCAGAGTGCGTTGCAACGATGGCTCTAACGCACATTTCCCAATGGGCTTTGTCATAAAGGTTTGAAATTACGACTAAAATGCAGTGGTTTCGAACAACAAATAAATTGTTAGGTACGCCACGCTGGCTGCCATTCTGCACTGGCTGTTAATCCCCCAACTGTGTATTGGATAGCCAAGGCATGGAATTTGGAAACGTATTAGCAATTAATACAATTCATAAACTGTCTATGGACGCTCGAAAGTGCCAGCACGTCAATAAAGGTTCCTGGAGCAGTTGACATTGTAATAACATACATTTTCTGCAATGCAGAGGCGCACGGAGGCAGAAGACTGAGTTTTGCTGTTCAATGTTAGTTATTTGATCCAAATCGTTCGAAATGTTAATTTGTTATCGCATGAGCCATGAATGCTTCCTTAGCATTTTCGAGCAATATTGATACGTGGTTCTGGGTTTCCGGATAAATAACATTATGTTTGTTCATATCGCTCCAGTTTTGGGATTATTCCAGATTCATTTGCAAAAAGACAGACCTATTCAAAGTTCATGGTGGCTGTTCTTCAAAATGAAATGTTGCATGTATGTATGCAGCAAGAGGTGTATTGCATTTCCAGACCTTGGAGTGTTTTGTCCTGAACAAGTCAGCCACTTGAATACATACATCGCATGAAGAATGTATTATGGATACATGAGCTGAATTAGATGATTTATATCTCATATTCCACTATGCATGGAGGCTTGCAACTAAAGATTTATTCGACACATAGTTACAACAATGAATAAAAGTTTAGCACCTGTAAACTGATTAAAAGACAAGTATTAAATTCACACCGGCAGGAGCCGCATGCTAACACAGTGATATAAATCTAGCAAGCTTTAAATGTATCCTATCGAGTTAATCAACCTTGGTATGCTGCAGACAAACACCAATGATTTCCATTGAATGGCAAATCAATGTGAATATGAAGCAATTATAATTTGTATTTTAACGATTTTTTTATTGATGAGGAAAATGCTATATAAATCGAATGTGAGTGCTCCTGATAAATCCAAACAGGCAGCGACCTCGTGACTGCTCACGAAAGTGCAAAGCGTCATTAGCACCATCGCTACCTGTCCGACAGGCCACTCCAGCGGCAGCCCCGCCCGGGGGCTCCACTCTGTCAGCCCTTTTTTCCCGCCGCGTCGAACGTGACGAGCCCCGGCCGGCCCCTCCGCCTCCCCGAGCGTCCGCTGGCGTCCGCACGGTGAGCGCGGCGGACCGTTTTTTGCTGCCTCGCGCCGCTCAGCGCCAGGGGTGGGGACCGTGGGGACCGGCTGCGCAGGCCACGGGCCGCTGGGAACCAAAGGCGGCACCGGCCGCGCTGCCTGCCTGCCCTCGGTCGGGCCGCGTCGGGCCGCGACAGGACCATCAGAGGGACTGCCAGTCGGGAACGGGTTGTCGGCGCGTGAGGCAGGGGCCGGTGAGGAGGAGGGAGATGGCGCAGGTGAACCAGGCAGCCGTGCTGACCGTGATGAGGAGGCTGATCGACTCGGCCAAACACACGGTGAGCAACTTATCCCGAGAGGTCAGCGTGGTCCAGCGCGACCTGACATGACCTGACCCGATCGGATCGGCACTGCTGGTCATACCGGAAGTAGAGCTGGTGAAAGGCGCGTGTGGCTTTCCCTGTTGTTACTGGTCTCAGGATTCCATATTGTTCACTCAGATGTCTTCCGCCTCGAGTCTTCCTTATGGTTTGTTGCATCTTGCTAATTGTTGGGAAAAATGTTCACCAATTGCGATGTTTTGTTTCGCTAATTAGTTGTTAACTAGGCAGGTACCCTCTTTTCAAGTGGTTTGTGTTTGCACTTGCAGCTATCGAGCGCTCCAACAATTGTTATTGCCGAAATGCTTCGTAACATTGTATTGTGCGTTGCTTGTCTTAGCTGCAGTTATTTCCCATTTATACTCGTTTGCTGGACGTCTTTGCCGAGAATCCCTGTCTGTTTGTTCAGGTATGTTGGCCGTGGCACACGTGCATACATGACAATCTGTCTGTTGAATAGCAGAGTAAGACGCCAATATTGCATGGAATACTTCCGCAATCCGCGCCACTGTAATGCTTTTGACTATTGCAGTGCGCAAACTACACGACTGTAGGTAAACTAATTTGCAGTTAGTGTTTATGCAATGTTTGAATATGTATTTTTTTACTATTTTATTATGTTACTTTCAACTAAATGAAGACAATTGAATGAAGTCAGCGCCTGCTTTTCACACGAATGTTGCATGTCACGTGTATAAGATTTGAGAAGCATATAATGTTGCATGTTCTTGGTTAAATTTAAATGCATTTTGAAAATATTTGTGTACAGGTTTTTAATTCCTTGAACCATTTTTATTAAACGGGAAGTAGCCGGTAGGTATCGGGAGGGTTGCCTTCCCTCAATCGGCAACCTTCCCTCATTTGAACCACTTCGCTGGGCGCCGGACAGTTAAGCTCGGCTTTGGTTTTGACACATGCCAGAGCGCACTCTCATTCCTCCACCAACTGCGTGAACGCCGGTTTCGTCATCCTCGCTGGCACCAGAAAATCACAATCAGCCAAGCGACGCAGTTGCACAACGGTCGGTCTGTGGCACGTGTCCGACTCCCGACTTCCGACTTGCGAGTTAGACACGTGTGCCGACTGGGGTCTCTGGCCGCTGGCTGGCTGGCGGCGAACCACGTCTCTCTCGCACGCGCTGCACGCACTCTGGCTGCTCTGACGTCAGAGGCTGTCAAGCTGGTCCGACGGGCTCAACCGGGGTCAATGCGACCCGGTCAGACCCGACCCGACCGACCCGACCGACCCGACCGACCCGACCCGACCGACCCGACCCGACCCGACCCGACCGACCCGACCCGACCGACCTGACTCGACCCGACCCGACCCGACCCGACCCGACCCGACCGACCCGACCCGACCCGACTCGACCCGACCCGACCCGACCCGACCCGACCCGACCCGACCCGACCCGACCCGACTCGACCCGACCCGACCCGACCCGACTCGACCCGACCTGACTTGACCTGACCTGACACGACCTGGTTCAATCTCACTCGGCCCAACCCGACCCCATCCATCCCGACCCCACGCATCCCAATCCGACCTGATGCGACTCCACGCACCCCTTCCGGAGTCCCAGACTGGTTATTGATTCAACTTTTTTGGAACGATTCGATCATGATTCATTTTGGAATCTGAATGATTCAATCACCGTTCGATTCACGGATACAATTTTGAGAATTGATTCTTTCCGATTCAAAGAATCAAAACAAATATTTTAATCGATTCACGTTTGATTCAACATTTAAATAAATGTAGTGAATTTATGTAAAATCAATAACAATGGAAACATATATTTGATCATTAAAACATTGTTACAGCAATACTATTTCAGTATAAATTAATGAAACCACTGGGACTGCACGTATTTGCACAATTTACCAGTGTACTTGAATTGTTATGAATCGTTAAATCTTTGGATTCAATCAGTGTTGATTTGATGCGGATTTTGATTCAATCACGATTCATGAATCAAAAGATCTGGTGGTGAATCAATTAGTTTTTGATTCAATGCATTTTGATTGAACGATTCCAATCGATGAAATCAGTGTTGAATCAATAACCAGTCTGTATCCGGACCCATACGGTCCTGCCGACCTGGCGCCACCCCCACTGAACCCAGTGGACCCGACCGTCCCGTTGTCTGACCGACCCCTGCCCCCCGTCTCCCCCTCCCCGCCGCAGGTAGCCGGTGCCCCGTCCCTGTCTGCGTCCGGCCTGTCCACCGCCTTGTTTACCGTCTGGTCGACCAGCGGAATGTGGCTATTTCGGGGGCGATTTGACAAACACGGTGCGCCGCGTACTGACCGCACCGCGCCACAGACGTCGCAGTTTAAACACTGCGCCTCGTAGGCCGCAGTTCCGGGAGCCGCGGCGGCCGGCGAATGCGTGAAGGTTTTGCGTGGCCGTGAAATGCGATCTGGAAGCCTGCGTCTCATTGAAGTATCTGCCGGCTGTAGCGTCAGTTCGCTCACGGTGTCTGTCTCGTCCCCACGGTGTCACGGTGTCTGTCTCGTCCCACGGTGTCACGGTGTCTGTCTCGTCCCACGGTGTCACGGTGTCTGTCTCGTCCCCACGGTGTCACGGTGTCTGTCTCGTCCCACACCGCGGCCTGGGCTTTGTCACAACATAGCTGCACCTGGGGACCGGGGGGCCGGGGGACGGAGGACGGGGGATGGGGGATGGGGGACCGGGGGACAGGGGTAGGGACGGGGGCGGGGGTGGGCAGACAGGGGTCCGGGCCCTGCGGCGCGCCCTCAGGAGCTATTTGTTTACCGTCTGGGCCCGGCCTGGGCTCCTCTGATAGGCTGAAGAGCCGGCCAGGCGCTTCCGCCGGCTGAGGCGGCTGTGACCGCTGTGTTGGGAGGGTGGTGGAGCGAGGAGCGGCCGACTGACCGGCTCAGTCTGCTGACGAGTGAGGAAGCAGAGTGTGAGCAGAGCGACAGTGTGCAGGTGTGCTAACAGGACCGCCATTACGTTGCCGGCTGAGGAACTATGCCAGTAAGTTTGTGTTGGCATTATATAACTACTGTTAATTGACGTCATCCGTAGACAGTGGTGCAATCTATCAACACATGTTTTTTTATTTATGGTTTGCAGTGTGTCCTTTGTTTGTATTTCATCCAGCTATTCAATTATGGTCATTTTTGCCTTCATTTGTCAGAGTCCGCCGACAGACACAAAGTCACATTTACCAATCAAACGTAGAACCAGTGCTTTGTAATGGACTGGACCGTTAATGGACTGGACCGTTAACAAGTGATGATATCACAAGGACTGATAACTAAAGATTCAGTGCTGCAATTGCAATCCACCCTTGGTACGCCATCACTGGTCGCCGCATGTGACCCATGCTATGATACTCCCCGCCACCGTCAGTTCGGCAACCTCGGCAACCTGTCCGATTCCGTCTCTGTCCTGCCGCCCGGGCGTCCGGTAGCGGCGGCTGTGGTGGCGGTAGCGGCATCTCGGTCCTGAACTGAACCTGAACTCCGGTGACGATGGGGTTACTATCCTGCTGCCGTCCCGCCGGACGGCGGCGGCGGCGGCGTCCTCCACCATTAGCTGGTATGCCCGTTAACGGTCCGCCGGGACGCCGCGCCGCGCGCGCCTGTTTGTGTTTGTGCTCGCCGCGGCGGCCGGCCGGTCCGGCAGCGAAGGGTTATTTTTGGGGCCGCGGCGCCGCCCGGCCGCCGGGGTCCGGCTCAGACGCCGTGACGTCATCTGACCAATCACCTGGCGCTCGGGCGGCGGCGGTGGTTGTGGCGGCGGCGGCGGCGGCGGCGGCGGTGAGGGCATTGGGGCAGGTGGCGGTGGGCGAGGCGGTGAGCCGTTTACCGGCACGGTTCTTCTTGGGAAAGCAGGGAAGCGGCTTAGTGACCGCTGCTCGGCGCCGTGTGAGCACAATATAACGGGAGTGTTTGGCGTGCACAGGACGGCTTTTATTCTTCCGGCGCTGGCTGTTTCCCAGCGATTTTTGGAGTCTGTGTTTTAGGAAGTGGGTGACAGGTTATGCTTTATGAATTTCCAAACGAGCAGAGCGCGAAAAAAACAAGCATGACTGTATTATTTCGTTGCAGCTCGGAGAAAAGTGTCGTCGTTCTTCCGGTTCGCCCGGACTTGCTGAATCAGCCACAATAGCTATTATCGTCGGGTGCTACAGACAAACTGAGAAACCTTCAGCATTTGGCGGGGCGGCCGTAACAAAGGCATTGTGGCTATTGAATATCGCATCCCATTCATCGTGTTGCTGTCTGCAAAATTTCGGCGCTTTTGCACGTGAGGGCTGGCTGCATTAATAACAGTTTTCCTTAATATTGGCGCTCCAGCGAGCGTACAAGTATTTGCATCGTCTGCGCGATATCGCTCCTGGGTAATTAGACCCGCGCTGCATGCAAATATGTGAGCAAACTTTAAAAATTTACATTTAATGGGAAGGATGTGACGTCCGTAATGGCCCTCCTGGCAGCTCAAAGACGCGGGGTGCAGTCGATTGTGCATTTCTGCTTCGCTTTGTTTAGACGGCTCCGGCGCTTAGATCAGCGTGGCAACATTTCAGGATGAGCAATTAATTCTGACGTTGTCATGGCAACGCGTTGGAAATCAGACGGGCATAATTAAAAAATGTGGCCAAGAGGCACTCGGGAGGGTAAAAATGCTGACTGGTGGCAGCTATCTCGACGATCGACTGCGGCAAATTGGTCCGAAATCTCCTAATCCGCGCCCTAATGATGACGATGTGTTTAAGAGGCTGCATTTTCGTCAGATTTTCGATGTTGAAAAAGTATTCACAGCCCAATCATAATGAAAGGCCACCGTCGGCTCCATTGAAGTAAGCAAAAAGCATGCTTAGGTGCATACATGGCTGATCTTGTAAATTGAGAAGAAGAAAATCAAACAAGTCCGCAAAAGAAAGTATCGTCTCAATTACCGTAACATTACACCACAAGAGCACCCCTTTCCATATTTGCTATGGATCCCATCGCTTAGATATTATCGTTCTTCATTTTGCTAGGAATGCGGTAATTTATGACAATGAACAAACAATAAACATATGTCCTAGCTTGTCATGGGCACTGGTGATTGTGTTCCTTTTTGTTAACTCGAAAATTATTATTGGTATTATCATCATGCAATTTGTGTTCTCGAAAATTATTACTATTATAATTAGTATTAAATTATTATCTACGCTTCACGAGCTAATTAGTCACGTTGCAGAACCACAGCGGATTTGACATCAAGATATGGGTTAAAACGTTTGTCAGCCGTTATCTATGACCGTTTTGATATATACGTCGCGGCAGAATTGTTAGGGATATGACTGGAGCGGCCTAATGATGGGAGCCTTGCGGTATCCTCCGCTGATGCGATTGATATTCGGATAGCGACTTCATACAACCTTGCAAAAAAAAACTTCCGAGTCGCACCTGCTGCTAAAATTATATTAAGCCGGCCGTCATTGTCCGTTTCTGCCCCACGTGGGGGTCTGGCCACTGACCAATGTCACGCCGCTTCGTCTGATACACCGTCATTCAAACACGTCCACATCCCTCGAACGTATGTACGTACAATTCAACATCTGACCCAGCTGTCCCCCAGTGACCAGCTGTCCCACAGTCCTGTATCCCCAGTGACCCAGCTGTCCCACAGTCCTGTATCCCCAGTGACCCAGCTGTCCCACAGTCCTGTATCCCCAGTGACCCAGCTGCGGCGAAGACATGGCGCGGTGGCGTCGCCTCTGACGCTGCATCTCCGCCGTGACAGCCGACAGCACGCCTCCGCTCCTCCCAGTCATGTGCGCTCGTTATTCTATTCGCCACCATCACTAACGAGCTCAAAAGGGAAATTACGGCTCGCACGGCCGCCACCATATTTCAGCAACGCTCCATTAAACCCCGGGGCGACACACAGCGACCCGTGCATGCTCTCCCTACGGGCTTATCGTGAATCTTTAACCAGTCCAAGCTGTGCTAAGCCCCCCATTTGCATGCCGTTAATTTTTCATCGTCGAGCTCTGCTAAAGCCGTCCGAGTGCCACGTAATTAGTGCGTCTCCCGGGCGCCGGGCGCCGGGCGGCGGCGGCTGATCAGTGGAATGGCTGCGGGATTTGCAGCGCCGCGCGCGCGTTTATAGTTCATCGGCGTCTTCCGCCGGCCGGGCGTTTGGGTCGGAGGAGCCGCTGCCTCGGTCCGGTATATCACGGCGCTATGTCGACAGCCAACAGTATTTTTCGCCTTCATTTCCGTGGCGCCGGCGCAGCCTATTTGGAGAGGGCTTTATCGGCGGCTTCTGATTTTAGCCGGGGGTGTTGAGAGGCGACGAAGGCACGCATGGCGCCAGAAAGTCCTCGCACAATTTGAATATCCGAATTCTACTTTAAATCGAATACTGATCCGACCACGTTTACCCCGCCCCCCGTGGCAGAGCAAACGTCACAATTGTTCCAAGTTGCAACAATCTGCACGTCAGCTGAGACCGTTCGTTTCGCACTGTCATGTGCTGTCTCGTGTGACGCCTTTACGCGCCGAGCCTGTGAGTGACTCCCGTTCCTCTCTCGCGGCAGGACGAGGAGCCAGTGATGGCAACAGATGACGCAGAGGAGTGCCGGCAATCGTTGGCCATCAACCTCAGCACTCCGCGACGCACTCCGGAGCGGTCCGAGCACTCGGACAACAATGTGAGTACCGGCACTCAGAGTGAGTACCGGCACTCGCAGAGTACCGGCACTCGCAGAGTATCGACACGTGCTTGCGAACAACCCAGCACTGTAAAGCTGTTGACAACAGTACAGAGCCGAACCACCTGATTCACCGTGCGCATACTCAGCGTTTTGTCTCGATCCGCTGCTATCTCTCGTACACGCACTGCGCATTCTGTACCACATTAGTCACGTATTGTGTTCTGTATACCACATTGCGCGTGTACTAGTTGCGAGACCGTGGCGCGACCCAGCCCGGCACGAGGCGACCCGGGCCAGCATCAAACATTGACGCTGTTGTGGACGGCTCGGTGGCCGCGTCGCTCTTCTGTCAGAATTATCGACTGCGGGTTACGGGCGCACCGCGCAGCCGATGCCGACAAACAATGCATTAGGCATATGTTTGTGCCGGGCGACCGCGGTGCGTGCACGCGTGAAGTGGAGCCGGATCGACCGTGCCGGTGATCGGGTTTCGACGCCACGCGCTGTCCGAGGAGCGAGCTGCTGTCCGTCGGATGGAGGGGAATCTGTGAAATTCGGTCCAGGAACAGATTCACGCCGGCAGTGTATCGAAGCTATCAAGAGGAGACGCGTAGCCATGATTAGCCAGTGGAATTTACAGCCGTTAAATTTAAATGAGGCGGCTACATCAGACTGCTCCTTTGCCAGGCTGTTAGAGCAGACTGCCAGTCATATCTGCCCCCAGCCAGCAGCGGCGAAAAAGCGACAGACGGCGACAAACGCCACGACCTTCAGCGACTTTTTGCGGGTTCTTTTTACGCCGGGCGTACGCTGGCACGGCAAAAACAGCACCGGTATCTCAATGGCGCCCTCTGCCCGGCCGCCGCCGCCGGTTCCGGCACCTTGGTGCACGCAGACGGCTTCCGGTGACCCACTTATTCACAGAAAACCGGGACCGTGCCCCTCCTCGGACCATTTCTCAAGACATTTCCCCGTACCGCACCATTACGTCCCACTAAACCGATAGCCGAACGTAATGGTAAGCGCCTAAACCGACCGATACATTCGGCGATGTTGCACGTTGTCCGCCTGCGCCACAGTGGTCGCCGCTGCGCCACAATACGGTTCTGCAGAGCCGGCCGGCTGTCCGCGGGCACGAAGCACGTCAATACGGGCCTGTTTGCGTCGGCCGCTGCCTAAACAACCCGGCTGCAATGTAAACACTGTGTCGGTGAGCCGGCTGGAAATTCGGCGCCGCATTGTGCCCCGCCGGCTCGCGGGCCGGGCCGGCCGGGCGCCGATGGGCCGGACGTGCTGCATATAAACACGCGCTAATTCCGGCCACCGCAGGCCCGCCCCGCCTGCAGAACTATCACCTAGATGCAGGGCCAGTGGAGTTTCATGGCAGATGCGGTGCAAGCAGCCTGCAGGTGAAAAGTGGCGAAAGTGGAACTACTGAATAGGAATGCTAAACTTAATAAACAATGATCGAGGATACTAAGAACGTGTAACTCCGTATTATACAAGCATGCGAAACGGTACTGCATCGGACGTCTGCGACTTTTAGGTAAACCTATTGTTTTGCCACAAAGCGTTGTTCACAAGTTACTATTGTGTATGCCAAATGAGTTATAAACGCGAAAGTCCATGTTGAAACAAAAATAGTACTGGGGCGTAGGAAAATGCCCAAACTCGAAACCATGTTTTGAGCAACAAATACAGGAAAATGCATCACTTCCCCATGCTCCGAAGGCTCCTGCAATATACAGCCAGGTATTTGCATCATATTTCCAATAAATGCTACCTCAAGTATGTTTCAACAATGCTTTATAAATCATGTAGCAGTTGATAACGATACGGTAAGGTTATCTTCAGCACGTCCCTTTTTATGATACGTATGGCTGCCGAACGGTTAGTGTCCCCGTAGACCAGCAATAGCGATTAGATGTGAGACATTGCAATGTCAGTTAATGTTCAATCCCGTCTACAGACATATTATCAACCTCGTCTCTTTTGACCGCTACCGAAGTACTTCCTTTCAAATATACCCACTGGTGCCGGTTTCCGGTGATTTCCAATGCTGGTTGCATTTACCGTTACGAATCCCAGCCATATTACGGTTGGCGTTCAGGGAGTTTATCACCGACTTCTCTTGGGCTGCTGCCGTCGGTCCGTGGGGACCGCTCCCGTGTGTCTCGGACACTCGGTCCAGCTCCTCGTCTCTGCTCTCCTATCATACCCGGCGTAGTTTTCATTTCCACAATCGGACAGTCGTCGCCGGCGAGACATAAAAATTGGTGTCAGCACCGGTTGACGGCCACGGCTTTGATTGCCGTAAAAGTCGAGCGCCGTTTGAGCGGGCTCTCTGGGCAGTTTATGGGATTAGCACCAGACTGGTCGGACCCCCGGGGCGTAGTCAAGCCACCGCCGGACGCGTCGGCCCCCAGCCAAGACTTCCGAACTGTTTGGAGAGATCATACGGAACTGGGCTTTGCGGTGGACGGCGCCGGAGATTCTATGAGATGAAGCTTGGCGTCGACGGCCAAGTCATGGTCACCAGGCGACGAGGGGGCGACGAGCGGGCGACGAGCGGGCGACGAGCGGGCGACGAGGGGGCGACGAGGGGGCGACGAGCGGGCGACGAGGGGGCGACGAGCGGGCGATATACTCTGGAGCGGGTTAGACCAGTGAGATGGCATACGACGTGCGTACTTCACCTAGCTGGTTGAAATATCCACCACGATTGATTCATGAACATCGATCCTTATTAACAGTTAACACTAAACCCATTTTAATACTTGTATTAGTTGTAAGCTACAGACATTACTTTGCATCTCCAGATCTCCAGATCTATTGCGCTATTTTTCCTCTGGGTATCGCTGTGCGTGGCTTCATTCATTTTGCATAATTTGATGAGAGCCGGCCCCGTGAGCATTCAGCAGTGCTGCGCAATCCCTTTATCTCGGCGTTTCAGCAAAGGCGGCCGCCACCGTTGGGCCGATTCAAAGTCAGCGCGCTGCCAGCGATGAATCGCTCTTTCTCATTGATAACCTCATTACCGAGTCCGATTCACTTGGCGGAATTTTTCCTAATCCCCAGGCGTCCCAGCCAATTCGACGGCATATGAAATCAATAGCTCCTTCTTTTATGAGCTGCGGCAGATTCGCTGCGGCATCACAAGCGGCAATAAACTCCTGTCCCGAACGGCGACCAGTCGGCTAATTCTGAATAATGCACCGCCGGATACCACGTACACCCGATCGGCGGCCCCGAACATTTGCCATTTGACCCGATGGGAAATCAGTCGCCTCGGCCGCCGGCCCCCGCTCGTGTCATCCTGCACGTGAGCTGGCGTGAGCGCCGCCGCCGGTCGGCACTCCTCAAATAATGACGTCTCGCGTCGGACAGTCGATGAGTGCAATCGGGGCGGCGGCGGCGCGGGGGTGTCATTTGGTCCAGCGGCGGCGGGCGGCGGCACGGCGCCGCGTCTTGACTTATCATTACCCGGCAATCGTCCGGGTCAGCTTTATGATAGTCCCGGGATCTGGCGGCTGATGGCAGACACGGTAGCGGTGGGTTGCGGCCGGTGCGGCGGAATGGCGCCACATCAGCCGCATGGAACGGAGAACGTCACCTGGGAGTCATGCTCCGCCTTCACAACCCCCCCCCCCGCCCGAGTACCCGCCGTCATGTTCCCTGTCCTTGCCTGCAGTGACCTCTGACATCTCCCAGTTCTCACTAGTCCAAACTCGCTCATTACCAATTTTTCGCAACTGCCACCAGGCTCGATCTTTCCCTGCATTCGACTGCTGCCCGCCGCTGTCCCGAGAGCTGTCTGCTCTGATCCCGGAGAGAGAGTCGCTCTGACCATTCGACCCGAGGTTTGTTTCACAACGCAACATCGGATAACTTCAACTCTGAATGCATGCTACCCGTAGCTATGGAGCAGCGAACAGAAAATGTAATCACAAATGTAAAATAAAACTTCCAGCATACTGGGGTTTCTTCTATCCATGCTGTCCTCAGTTGTTTTGTATTTTCAGCTATCATTCTTGGTTTTGAATTTAAGTGTTTCGCAGAGTTCTCAGCCGTGTTTATAGCCCACTCTGTTGGCCCTCCGGTGTCCTGGCTTCTCCGAACCCTTCTGTTGGCTCGTGCCTCCGACGTACATTTCTGGGCATCGCTCTGCAGTCTCGCAACAAGATCTCTGTGCTCAGGATTAACTCATGATTCCATGAGTGCCGCAAAATAATGCTTTCACCTCGGTCATAAACAATCCTCAACATGCATCAATAATGCCGGGGTACGAATCTACCTGCCCCCCCCCCCCCCCCCCCTCATGCCGGCCGATTTTCCTGCCCCGAGGAGTGCCGCGGTAGCCGCTTCCCGCCCCGCGGTTCGCGGTGCCGCCACCCCCGCCGCCAGCGCCGGCATTGGGCGCAATGGTGTCCACGCAAGCAGTGCGACGCGGCGCCATTGGCCGGCTGTCGACGCGGCGTCTTCCCATTGGTCGAGAGGTGCGTCGCTCGCGACAGTCGCCCACTCCAAACAGGCACCGGCGCCGCTACTGGTAGTTGACGGCGAGGCAGCGACGGAGCTGGCGGGTGCAGGCGTGAGTGGCTAGTGACCACTGTTCTCTGTCCACTGCCCAACTGTTCTGCTTAGCTGCCTACCCAATACTCCCCGCTCCATTGTCCAACGTCAGCTGCTGTCCGTTGTCCGAGGCTCATTGGCATGTGCATGCGGCATGTCGAGTTATCATTGGCATGTGCAGTTATCATTGGCATGTGCAGTTATCATTGGCATGTGCAGTTATCATTGGCATGTGCATGCGGCATGTCGAGTTATCATTGGCATGTGCAGTTATCATTGGCATGTGCATGCGGCATGTCGAGTTATCATTGGCATGTGCAGTTATCATTGGCATGTGCATGCGGCATGTCGAGTTATCATTGGCATGTGCAGTTATCATTGGCATGTGCATGCGGCATGGCGAGTTATCATGGCATGTGCAGTTATCATTGGCATGTGCATGCGGCATGGCGAGTTATCATGGCATGTGCAGTTATCATTGGCATGTACATGCGGCATGTCGAGTTATCATGGCATGTGCAGTTATCATTGGCATGTGCATGCGGCATGTCGAGTTATCATGTGACACGCTGACTGAAGGCATTCGCCAGTTCAGTGCACTCTTTGCAGTGGCATTCAGTGGTTACTGGTTATGGTCGGGCGGAGAAATCACCGAAGGAAGCGCCTTTACGAGCCCGGTAGCGAGAGCAACTTCGGGTCAGTGTTCTTCTCTCCACACCTCCGGGGTCAAATGCGGTGGCAGCCCTGTAACGGTCCGGTTGTGTTTATGTGTATCCGTGCTGTCGCCCTGTCACCACGCCGTACACACAGGAAGTTTGTGGTCTAAGATTATTTATGCATTCATGATTAATTTTTAAAACGTCTGGCAGGCTAGCCGTGATAGGCATGTTTTCAGGTTGTCATATTCTCATCGGACAGACTTGCCATCTGGCGGCGCCGCTATGTACATACAAGCTAATTGGATTTTAGATCAGTTGAAGCAATGCAAAGTCTTGTTCCAGTCCTGGCTGAAATTTGCATGCGGCTTGGTTGCTGTTGATGCTTGTACCCCTGGTAACAACGGCTTGCTACAAATGTATGCATGTTTTGCTCGCTATTGATTCCGTCTGTCATTGTTATATAATACTGCATGAGGCCGGTGTAAATACATTTTCAAGACCGATGTGCTTTCTTGATTTTTGAACGAGGCCGAAGGCCGAGGTCAAAAATTAAGAAAGCGGAGGTCTCGAAAATTTATGCCGGCGGAGTGCGGTATGATTTTTACCATATACGTCATTCAATGTTTTTTTCATATATTTTCCAATCATGACTAAGTCCTTACCAGAGAGGGAAATACCAAATTTTGATTCAGGCTTTGACTTCCATGAAATTGAAGAAGCCTTGGAAGCGACGTCGACAAAGGTTTCAAAATACCAGTCAGGTTTGTATCACACACACACACACACACACACACACACACACACACACACACACACACACACACACACACACACACACACACACACACACACACACACACACACACACACACACACACACACACACACACACACACACACACACACACACACACACACACACACACACACACACACACACACACACACACACACACACACACACACACACACACACACACACACACACACACACACACACACACACACACACACACACACACACACACACACACACACACACACACACACACACACACACACACACACACACACACACACACACACACACACACACACACACACACACACACACACACACACACACACACACACACACACACACACACACACACACACACACACACACACACACACACACACACACACACACACACACACACACACACACACACACACACACACACACACACACACACACACACACACACACACACACACACACACACACACACACACACACACACACACACACACACACACACACACACACACACACACACACACACACACACACACACACACACACACACACACACACACACACACACACACACACACACACACACACACACACACACACACACACACACACACACACACACACACACACACACACACACACACACACACACACACACACACACACACACACACACACACACACACACACACACACACACACACACACACACACACACACACACACACACACACACACACACACACACACACACACACACACACACACACACACACACACACACACACACACACACACACACACACACACACACACACACACACACACACACACACACACACACACACACACACACACACACACACACACACACACACACACACACACACACACACACACACACACACACACACACACACACACACACACACACACACACACACACACACACACACACACACACACACACACACACACACACACACACACACACACACACACACACACACACACACACACACACACACACACACACACACACACACACACACACACACACACACACACACACACACACACACACACACACACACACACACACACACACACACACACACACACACACACACACACACACACACACACACACACACACACACACACACACACACACACACACACACACACACACACACACACACACACACACACACACACACACACACACACACACACCACACACACACACACACACACACACACACACACACACACACACACACACACACACACACACACACACACACACACACACACACACACACACACACACACACACACACACACACACACACACACACACACACACACACACACACACACACACACACACACACACACACCCTACACACACCTACACACACCTACACACACCTACACACACCTACACACACCTACACACACCTACACACACCTACACACACCTACACACACCTACACACACCTACACACACCTACACACACCTACACACACACCTACACACACACCTACACACACACCTACACACACACCTACACACACACCTACACACACACCTACACACACACCTACACACACACCTACACACACACCTACACACACACCTACACACACACCTACACACACACCTACACACACACCTACACACACACCTACACACACACCTACACACACACCTACACACACACCTACACACACACCTACACACACACCTACACACACACCTACACACACACCTACACACACACCTACACACACACCTACACACACACCTACACACACACCTACACACACACCTACACACACACCTACACACACACCTACACACACACCTACACACACACCTACACACACACCTACACACACACCTACACACACACCTACACACACACCTACACACACACCTACACACACACCTACACACACACCTACACACACACCTACACACACACCTACACACACACCTACACACACACCTACACACACACCTACACACACACCTACACACACACCTACACACACACCTACACACACACCTACACACACACCTACACACACACCTACACACACACCTACACACACACCTACACACACACCTACACACACACCTACACACACACCTACACACACACCTACACACACACCTACACACACACCTACACACACACCTACACACACACCTACACACACACCTACACACACACCTACACACACACCTACACACACACCTACACACACACCTACACACACACCTACACACACACCTACACACACACCTACACACACACCTACACACACACCTACACACACACCTACACACACACCTACACACACACCTACACACACACCTACACACACACCTACACACACACCTACACACACACCTACACACACACCTACACACACCTACACACACCTACACACACCTACACACACCTACACACACCTACACACACCTACACACACCTACACACAACTACACACACCTACACACACCTACACACACCTACACACACCTACACACACTGTTTGCACGCGCTCTGGTAAAATAAATTTGCCCTAGGGGATTTTCTTTTACCGCGTTATACCACACCTCTCGGCCCAATGTATTTTGATATCCCCGGCATATGGTAAAGTTCATTACCGTTAGGTATGCATTTTTGTGTTAAGTTATTTTTTGGAAGCAACCGCCTTCGCAAGTGCGAGGAACTGCGTGGCATTAAGCGGTCGGCATTCCGAAATGAAATTGTATCCAACTATTATTCTTGCTCTCTCAATTAGTAAAACAAAATCACAGAAAAACGCGTGAACATTTCGTCGCTAATTCAAATTAATAATTGTATCCGAAAGCAAAACCTTATTTTGTGATATGCATATATATATATATATATATATATATATATATATATATATATATATATATATATATATATATATATATATATATATATATATATATATATATATATATATATATATATTCACACGCGTATACCTACGCATGCACGTTGCACACACGAACAAAGGCGCGGATGCGCGTGAAAAATCGATACCGTTTCAATCCAATTTGATTTATGATTACCCCTACGCTAAAAAAGATGTAAAAACACGGGCATATCTATAGTCTTAGAGCTCTCCGCATATGAACATCAGGGTGAAGTGTTCAGCGTACTACATGAGCTTCCATGAAGTTCGACGTTCTTAAGAACTCTTATTAACCCAGAAAACAAAGTTGCCACTTCCAGCCGGGCAAGCCAGCCATGATATTTGATTTAATCAGCTCTGATCCATTTGAGAACTTCGCTACTCCACCGGCGGCCCCGTGTGTCTGAGCTGTGGGGCAGGGGCCCGCCACGCCTTGAAATTGGGGGAACGGGATCCGGGGAAGCCAAGTGGTCGCCGTCAGCGAAAAGTTGTTGAGCAGGGGGAGGGGCGTCAGCGGAAAGTTATTGAGCGGGGAGTGGGGGATAAGAACAAGTACAACTGAACACTACTGAACATTGATTTCCAGCAATCTAGTTGGTCAGGAAAAATTGGGGGGATAATCCCCCTGGCTAAAAAATTGGGTTCACTCCCCCCCCCCCCCCCCACACCGTGGCGGAACCCCTGCTGTACGGTCGAGGTGAGGTCGCTCTCGCCGCCGCCGCCGCCGGCAACGGTTATCTGCAGGCTGCTGGCCGCCCACTGACGTCACGCGGCTCGCAGCTCTCTCGGACCGTGATATAGGTCCACGGCACTGCCCGGGGCGCTGCCACCGGGCCAAAATAGCCCCAGGCCACGCTCCCAGAGGCGACGCGGACGCCGCCGTCGGCACGGCACCGCGAGGCGGTCGAGGCGAGGCGTGACGGGGCGAACGGTGATGCCATCGCCCACATCTCTGGATCACCGCCGGCAGCGGTCGCTCGATGAAGATGGCGGGCAGGGTTAGTGGTCATAGGTTGGGTCGGGGTTAAAATAGCAATGACTGTAGCAGCAGGAGCGGCAGTAGCAGCAGCAGTGGTAGCCGCAGCGGCAGCAGTGGTAGCAGCCGAGCAGCGGATCTGTCTATACGGACTGTCAGCCTCAGCCTCCGCCTGCAGCCCCCTCTCCCCCCCCCCCCCGCCTCGGCTCCACCGATCGGGTGCCGGACGCCTGCCTCTAAGTTTATCCGCCGCCGCCTGCATGACAAGGCATCGCGGCCGTATTTATGGACGCTGGAAATATTTGCCTGCAACATACGCAGCGTCGGTGGCGACCGGTAAACACTGCAGCAGTTTACCAGGCTGGTAAACAGCTGCAGCGCGGCGCCGCCAGGCCGCCGCTGACGCCCTCCACGGGCAGCTCAGTTTACACCCTCACAGTGGGTCATGGAAGGCGCGGGGTAACGGTCATCTGGGGAAAGCTTGGGGTCATCCCTCGGGAGAGCACAGGTCAGGGTGACAGAGAGAGATGGTCCGGATAGGTCAATCGAGTATTGATAGTGCAACTGCGGCAGATATCAGTGGTGCCACGGCACAGATCAATGGTATCACGGCACAGGTCAATGGTATCACTGGTGCACTTTGGTGGTCACTTGTTCCCGGTCTGCTCCCGTTCCTATTCCGTTCCGATTCTCGCTCCCTTTCTGGTTCCAATTCCCGTTCCAATTCCCGTTCTCGCCCTCATTCCCATTCCCGTTCCAATTATCGCTCCCTTTCTGGTTCCAATTCCCGTTCCAATTCCCGTTCTCGCCCTCATTCCCATTCCCGTTCCAATTATCGCTCCCTTTCTGGTTCCAATTCCCGTTCCAATTCCCGTTCTCGCCCTCATTCCCATTCCCGTTCCAATTATCGCTCCCTTTCTGGTTCCAATTCCCGTTCCAATTCCCGTTCTCGCCCTCATTCCTATTCCGACCCCATCCCGCCCCCGTTTCCGTTCCGGGTGCCGGCGCCGCTCTCGATTTCGCCGTTGCGTCATCGCTGCACACAACAGCCAACTGCACAAACAAGGCGGCTCGACGGCAATCAAACTGCATCTGCCCAACTGCGCGGCGCCCCGGGCGCCCTGCCGCGGGCGGCGGCGGGGTAAATATTGGCTGACGGCAGGGGGCGGTCACCGCGCGCGCCCCAGGCGAGGGGAGCAGAAGGGATCGGCAGGGGAAGCGCCACTGCTGCCCCGGACGCGGAGCCAGTTGGAGCTGGTGTGGCGTGTAGTCGGTGTCTGTGTGAGGTTCGTGGCGGTGTGTCAGTGACAAAGTCCATCATTTGTCTACAGAATATCAATTTAAGGTAGGCCAGGTAAACATACAACTAGTACAATAACACTAAATGCGTAACCTATGATAATAGAGGAGAAAATTTCAGATCCGAGAAAAATGACTATATTCGCTTCTTCGGGCTTTGGAAAAGTCGGCCTAGATTTTGTCTTCGTGTGTGTGTTGACTATCAACTGAATGTGAGCGTATGAACGAGAGATGGTCCGCTCCGAGCCGAGGGAACAGCGAGGGTTTGCGTGGCCAGAGAGGGCGAGACAGAGACTGGATCCCCGAATACTGAGAACCACGGCAGTGCGCCGTCGGCCAGCTTGTCGAATGTAATCGAGCACGGTAACAGGCACGCGCGCCCCACTAAGCCGCTCAAATCGAGCCGACCGGCATAAAGTATGGCGGCTATCCACCCCCGGATGACCATATTACAGGTTTTATGTTCGATTCGCTGCTAGCGAATCACCTCTCTTATTGAAATTGCCAAATGTGCATTGATGTACGCGAACCGGGTCCCTTCATGGGCAGCCTGGGGCGTATTACACTTCTTGAGTGTCATATTTTACACAAGCTGTGGTACTAGTGTTATTGGCTCCGATTCAGAGGCTCGTATTTCCGCCAATGCAATCCTTACGCCGATGAATTTGGCTTTGATCGGGGTGTAACATGGCTGGAGGCCGATTCGTTCTGTGGCGATCTGTCTCGACTGCTCGATATGTGGTGAGCGGACAATGAATATTTAACGGCCAATAATCACACTCCGGTAGTCCGCCATCGACTTTTGGTGACCTGTAAAGGCGTTTAAAGATGGTATCTTCTGTTGAGTTGCAGTGGGTTATCAGGTTTAGGAGGTCATTTAGGTTTAGGAGTATAGCTAATACTCATGGTGTCGATCTTTTGATTGATCACAGGTTCTCCCATATGGGATCGAAACGTTTTGAGTGCATAATTAGGTCATCGATTTCTTTCAATAGATGTCTCATTTTGCTGACAAATATACACATATGCGTATTTGCATCATACATGCAAGCCTCTTGAATAAAATCACTTAGTGATTCACAAAAGGCATATTTTTGTGTCGGCCACTCGTTCAGCAAAGTAACAAATTGATATTGTCTTTGATTAAAGGTGTCGTCCCGCAGCTCGCAAGCGTAACTTTTTTATCGCACATTGTACCGCAACCACCCACTATCGTCCCACTTACCGCCACCTGATTTCGAGCTGTGACGTCACCGGCCGTCGACTCGCCATTCGCACCCATGCCGCATCGATCAAATGCGCCAGCACAGTGCACCGCGCCGCCCAGGCGCCGGCCGCTCCGCGCAGCCGCCGCGGTGCACCGTGCCGCCGCCACACCGCACAAGATAAACAAGTAAACAACAGGCGGGCGCGCGCGGCGAGTGTAAACAAGGCTTTTTGTAAACAGTCTGCGGCAGCCGACGAGGCCGGGGGCACGGCCAAAAACAGCCTGCCGCCGCTCAGACGGTAGAGAGCGGCCGAGACACTCAGTGGTGGCGCTGCTGTGTCCGGGGAAATCGTGCGAGCGAGGAGCGGAGCAGTGCTGAGAGGCGCTCAGAGTGGTGCTGTGAGGACCGCGGGGTGTCGGGAGGACTGGAGAAGTGAGGAATACTGAGGAGGACTGAGTCGGGGCTGAGGAGGACTGAGTCGGGGCTGAGGAGGACTGAGTCGAGACTGAGGAGGAACGGAGGACTGAGCTGGGACTGAGGAGGACTGAGGAGGAACGGAGCAGGACTGAGGAGGAACGGAGGAGGACTGAGCTGGGACTGAGGAGGACTGAGGAGGAACGGAGCAGGACTGAGTCCGAACGGAGGAGGACTGAGGAGGACTGAGTCGGGACTGGCCAAGCGGAGCCGGGTCCAGTGAGCGGTGAGTGACTCAGCGTGGAGCATGGAGCGGGTTTGAAATGGTCTCCGATGTTTTCATGAAGGCCAGCTCAGCGGCCGCGAGCTGTAGTCACGTATCCTTGTGTCAGGCCGAGTGGGTTCAGCGCTGGGTCGGGCGCGATGACAGTTGTCCGCTATCGCAGCAAGAAATCTAAAAATATGTATGTTTGGTCTGCTGTACTTCCATCCAAGGTCCTGCGTTGCCCGGCCTTATCTATCCGCAATTTAATTAACGGTAAATCGTACACATGTAATTATCTCTTAACTGATTGTCGGCTGTATCAGCGCGTCGAACCATGTTCTAGCTGTGGTCCCCCCGCGCAGCTGACTGCGTAACATAAAGCCGGCGTATTTTGCTTTGTAGGCCGTGGATGATTAATTGCACGGACTGGTTCCGCATTGACCCTGAACGCTTTCACTTGGAACTTATTGCGAGCCGTACTGCATACTCGCGTCGAGCTGATATCGATAAACTAATAATGAGTACAGCCTGCACGCAATACGCAGATAGTCTGATGTTTCTGAGAGCTTAAGTACGTTGCATATGCAACAAACAAAAACTTGCTTTAGCCGACTTAATACGATTGCATTCAGAACATCAGAAGAATTAACCAGCAGACATTCAGCAGTATCACATTCCCGTTCACCGTACAAATACACAAACACACGTCAGCACAATGTCCAAACAACCCCATTAACCTTGACACGTTCGGAACCGCGAGAGAACACCACTGGCGACCTCACCCACCCCCAACCGACACTTTGTGGCCTTCCATTTGACCGCTGAAGCCCACACCCCCCCCCCCCCCCCCCCCCCCGCCTGATCCTCTAAAATCCCGCCCTGCCTGACACTATTGCAAACACGCCCCCGACCCCGCCCGGCTCCAGTCCTACCTCTGTCCCAGCTGTCCTCTTGCGTGTCTGGCGCTGCGCCAGACTCCGGCTGGCGCTGCGCCAGCCCGTGCGTGCCACGCGGCCGGGGCGGCGCGTGCACGGCTCGTGTTGACTCGGTGGCGCCTGTTGACGCGATCGGCTGCGTGTTGACGATCGCCGGAGCGAGTCGGCCGGTTTCCGTGCGTTCAACAGACGGACGCCGCCGCCAGAGCGTCCGCCCCGCCGCGCGCCGCCCCGCACCGCCCCGCGCCGCCCCGCGCCGCCCCGCGCAGAGCCGTCAACATTGCAACACAGCAGTGGCAGCGGTCACGGCGGACGGCGGTCATCGGAGTTCAGAGCGTCTGTGGGTGCCGGGAGGTTCCTGTGCTGTGTACCTACTGTAGAGCTTACAGACACAGCGAACACCAAAATGGTAATTTGTACCCGATATTACTGACATTGCCTCGGATGTAACCATAGATAGAGGTGATGTGGTGTAGGTCTGACAAGCTGGGGTCAGCTGCATGTTGCCAGGACGACATAGAGGCTGCCCCTTGCTGGCGACCTCTGCTCAACCAAATGTGACACCCATGACCTTTCCTATGTTCGCTACAAACGGCTGTGCGCACCGCGCGCTGTGCCGCTGTTGTCAAAACGGGTCGCTGACAGCCGCAGAACAGGTTTCACGCGGAACAACCGTACACTCAACCATGCGATACACACCGGTGACCGTCCGGTTTTACCTCGGCCTTTTCATGTCGGACAATCGCGCGAGCCGACACTCGAGCGGAGACTTTTACGACGGCAGTTCCGACTCGGTGTGAATTTGTGAGCGGTGTGTTCGGGCCATCAGAACCGGTCAGTGATAACGCCCCGCGGTCAGCCGCTCATCATACCGAGCGGCCAGGTGCTCCAAGTGCGGCCCCGCGCGCCAGTCTCTTGGCCGCGGATGACCGCAGCAGGGCTGCGGGGTCACCACGGACTGTGTACCCTCCGAGCCGATCCTCCGCACCGCAGCAGCCGCGCCAGCCGGTTGCACAAGACTGTTTGTCGCTGCGTTTGACGCGGCTGGCGCGGTGTGTTGTTGATGCACTGGCTGTTTATTCTCGGCGCTGGCGGTCTTGTTTGTCAAATGCTGGCGACCGCCTCCGCCGCGCGGCTGGAGTTGTTTGTTGGACTCCGCCCCCGACGGAGGATTGCAGAGAAAACATCCGGCCGGTCTGTCGTCATCGACTCCCCCCCCCCCCCCCCCCCCCCCTCCTACCCATCCGCCGCTAGCTCGCTGCCTACCTCACGCGAAGTGCGTGTTTATCGCGGTAGGTGGCACGACGTGCTGCGATGTCACGGTTGCAGGGCACGGCACGACACGGCAGCACTCCGCCGCACTCACGGTCCGCCGCCGCCGCTGACGCCGCCTGGACACGACCGCCGACGCTGTGACGCTGGTGACGCTGGTGACGCCGCTGACGCCGCTTCCGGTCCGGAGCCGGACCTTGGTCGCAATATCGACCCCCGGCGGCGTGACTCGGCGCTATCCTGATTCCTGATGGCATGACGCCGCCCGCGCCCTGTTTAGTGTTTACCCAGCCGCGATGGCGCAGCAAGACACTCAAGCGGCGCTGTCTCGCCGGCTGCCCACGCTCGACGCGTGGCGCAGGGGCGGATCCAGAACATTTGCAAGGGGGGTCACCAATTGCAGTGGTGTCCCTACATATACCCAAATATGAAAACTCAACGGATTTGATCCACTATATTTTGACGGTGCCCCTATTTCAGCATTTTTTTTTTAATTGACAACGTTGGCTATAGGTATTTGCAATATCAGTCGTACCCTTTCTATCGTTTAAAGTGCCGCGGATGGTGCTAAAATATATTATTTGTACAGTCAAGAGCGGCCCCAGACGGCTGATGAAAAATAGACCAAGAGAGAAGTCTAGGTTCGTGACCGGGGTGTTGGAAGCCGTTTTTTACGAGTCGTAAATCTTATGCATGCGACAAACTATTATTTGAGGTTTTGAGCGGGTTGGAGGACTGATTTTTGCTATTGGAACCAGCATGCAGGGTCAAAACGAGGAAATATGTCTGGAGGAAAAGGTGGTGTCAAAAGACATGTTGCCCCCCCCCCCCATTTAAGGCCAAAGGTGGGGTCATGACCCCCATATCCCCCCTCCTGCGGCCGCCAGTGTGTAGAGTCTATATTAGACCCTTTTGTACTGGAAAAGAACACTGATTGATTTGCGCCGCGTAACGGCGCGGATTTTTGTAAACTTTATTTTGTTGGTACCCCTGATGCCCCGGCGTGGTGGTGCCCCCACGGCCTGGTTGGTGCCCCCACGGCGTGGTGGTGCCCCATGGCCCAAGGGGGGGAGGGGGTCATGACCCCCCCCCCCCCCCCCCCTGGATCCGCCGCTGGCGTGGCGTGGCCGTGTACTCGATAGCAAGGGCAATAGATGTTGCGCGGAATAGCAGTCGCACTCAATACCATGCAGTAGCACGGCGTCGCGGCTTGCACGACGGGTCAGCGGTTCGAGTCCGCCCTAGTCGTGACGCGGCGCGTGACGTCACGCTAGGCGGTGACGTCATCGTTACTACGATCGCGGCGGGGCGAAATCTGATTGGGAGTGTTGGTCGGCCGACAGTGCGGCAGGCTGGCGGCGGCACGCGGCGCGGAACTCATTCCAAATGCATGATGTACATGAGTCGCGGTGCCGTACTGCCTGGCATTCCGAACCGCCGGCCTTGACGCGATGAGGAACCGCGGTACTGAAGCGGCCGCCAGTGGCACCGCTGCCGGCCGCACTTAATACCACCGGCAGTGAGTGCAGAAGCCTCCCTATTGAGTGTGTGGCACGCCCTGCCGTCATCGTCCTGTCGTCATCGCCCGTCTATAGCGTGTCGACTGGAGACTGATAGCGAGGGATCGATGTGGCCAGTTCAGAGCGTGATATGTCAAGCGCCGACCTGCCGCACCATGTCGTCTCTGCAGGCCGTCAGGCCTCCTCTCGGTAATCTGTGGCATCAGCAGCAGCGGAAGCGACACATTGACTGACCCTCTGCTATCTGTCCCTTCGTGACAGTTCGGTGATTCCCGTCGACAGTAGCAGCAGCCAGCAGCGGTGAGACTTCATCGACTGACCCTCTGCTCTCTGTTGTCCTTCCTCAGGCCAGTTCGGTGATACGTGTCAACAGTAATCTGGGGGCCGATCACGCGTCGTCGCCGCTGACCATCAAGAGCCATGAGTCGCTGTCCGGCTCGTCGCCGATGATGATGCCGCACGGCTTGCAGCACATGCAGCATCTGATCCAGCAGCACCTCACTCCGGCGCAGTTCCAGAACTTCTTCCAGCAGCAGGGGCTGCTCATGCACCATCAGGTACGGCGAGACAGACGCTGTGGTGCGGAGAACGTCCAGGTGTGTAATGGTAAACAGGCTGGGATTCCGTACCTGTTTACCTGTTTACCTGTTTACCTGTTTACCTGTTTTGCCAGTTACGTAATAGTTCGCCTAGACATTCCCTTGGACGCTAGTTCTTTGTTTTGTGACGCATCAACTTGTTAAGTTACTACGTCAGTGTACCATATATTGCATATTGCATGGTATTATCAGTTCCTGGAACAAACATACGTCGCATACTCGGTGACCGGCTGCCTGTCTCGACTCTGGAGTCTGACGTCCTCCCTATGTGTCTCCCAGCAGCACCATCAGCTGGCCGAGCTAAACAAGAAACAGATGGAGGACGGTGTTCGGCAGCTGCAGGAGCAGCTTCAGCTCATCATGTATCAGCAGAACCAGGTAAGCACTGTCGCAGCTCGGCCCCTCCCTCCCTCCCCTCAACTCACCCCTCCCCTCGACTGGAGCCTCCCCACCAGCCAAATCGACCCTCCCCGCCGTCCGCCGTCCAACTCGGCGACAGGATCGCCAATTAGCGCTAAACAGCCCGGCCAACTGCCCTGCAAACCGTTTGTAGGCACGGCAAAATCAAGTTTATCAACTCTTTCAACATCCGTTGTTCGCCGAACCCTGGCCTTATCCTGCCGGGCGGCGGCGGCGGCAGGGCGGCGGCGGCGGCGGCGGCTTAGACGTGCTTATTTCGACCCGCGGCCGTCACGGTCAGTTTGCGATAACGGCGGAGAGCCGTTTCGCGTCAGCCGCTCCGCTCGCTCATGCCCCGTGTCTTCTGTCTGCCCTGCCCCGTTAACCTGTTTCCGCCGCGGCTGTTTGGAGTACAGCTGGTCTCTGTAAGTCGCCGCACCTGTGTCTGCCGCGGCTGCTCGGAGTACAGTTATTCGATATAAGCCGCCGCACCTCCCACTGAGCTCAGACTCTGCCACAACGCCCCACTCCGCCCCTCTCCGCCCCTCTCCGCCCTCTCCGTTCCTCTCCACACACCCCGCCCCTCTCCGCCCCTCTCCACCCCTCTCCGTCCCTATCCGCCACTCTCCGGCCCTCTCCGCCCCTCTCCACCCCTCTCCGTCCCTCTCCTCCCCTCCCCACCCCTCCCCACCCCTCCCCACCCCTCCCACCCCTCCCCACCCCTCCCACCCCTCCCCACCCCTCTCCGTCCCTCTCCGCCCCTCTCCGCCCCTCTCCGCCCCTCTCCGCCCCTCTCCACCCCTCTCCACCCCTCCCCACCCCTCTCCACCCCTCCCCACCCCTCCCCACCCCTCCCCACCCCTCCCCACCCCTCTCCGTCCCTCTCCGTCCCTCTCCGTCCCTCTCCGTCCCTCTCCGTCCCTCTCCGCCCCTCTCCGTCCCTCTCCGCCCCTCTCCGTCCCTCTCCACCCCTCTCCGCCCCTCTCCGCCCCTCTCCACCCCTCTCCACCACTCTCCGCCCCTCTCCGCCCTCTCCGCCCCTCTCCACCCCTCTCCGGTCCCTCTGCCCGCCTACCTCTCACGGGATCCGCGTGTCCGCAGGCCGTGCACGACAAGAGCAAGTCAGCGGCGCTGTCGCTACACCAGTCTCAGCTGATGCAGCAACTGCAGCTGCTACAGCAGCGCTACCTGCTGCAGCAGGCCGGCATGGGTCAGCCGGGCGCAGCCGCAGGTCAGTCACTGGGTCACTGACTCACTGGGTCAGCTGGTCATCAACGTACGTGCTCACTGGGTCAGTCAATTAGAGTTGTGTACTCGCTTTATTAGTCGGTCAGTCGGCAATGGCTAGTACTCGGGGAAGTATGGCTGTTCCATATTCATATATCAAGTGTGGGGAAATCGTTACGCTTCGTGTCCTATGCTAATGCGCACATTAGGTCGGACAGACACAACGAACAGAGCTATTAACGCTAAACTTCGAGTACCTTCTCCTACATCAATTTGACGTACCTTCTCCTACATCAATTTGACGTAAATTGAGTCAAAGGTGATCAGATGGAAGATATTTTAAAGTAGTATCGCGTGGTATCATGGTTTCCTGTAAAGAGGAACGAGTTTTTTCATAAAGGGATCAAACTTAATTAATGGCAGCGCGACAACAAGCCCGTCTGGTCCATCAATTGTCTGGTGACGGTCCCGGAATAAGAGAAGATACGATAAAATACATAATTTTGTTAGATACAGAGTTATCCTAATTTTTGGTATTGCGGTGGATTATGAACAAGTACTCTGTGTCGGTGTTTTTTATCAAATCTCTCCATTTTAACGGTTTAGTTCTCACGGTGTCCGCAGCGTGGCACTAGCGTCGCTCGACGATCATATGTCCGCGTCCGGTGCGTAACTTACAACCGCAGGAACCAGATTGATTAGTCACTGACTCACTGCATTAATCAGTCACATTTAGGAGAGTTAATCAGTTAATCAGTCAGCAGTCGGTGTAACAGGTATCACCCGGGTAATCAGTTTATCAGACGATCCGGCAGTCAGTCAGTCAGTCAGTCGGTCAAACATTCAGTCAGATGGTTAAATCATCTGTCAGTCAGCTTTTCGCTCGGTGGCTACTTTCCACTCGGCAGTGGAACAGCTCCGTACTCATACTTGAACTGCGTCGAAATACAACCGCTGGAACCAATTGAAGTGCTTTGTTATCTTCTACGTACTACAGCGCTGTCGCACACAACTTCCGCGAACCCCGCGAATAGCTCACGCCGCCTCCACTGCCGGTCTGAACCGGCGCTTCATTAGACGAATTGAAACTCCTTAGTCGACTAGAACGGATTAAGTCACTGCTAAAGTGTTGTACCATGCCAAATACGATGAGTCAGGCCTTGTTCGCACACAACTGGAGCTTATCAAAGCGCGCTGTGTTTTCCGTCGCCAGTTCTTGCATTGCAATGCTGTGCAGGCAGGTACCTCACCTGATGAAATGGCTTCCTCGAACAACATGTCGGCCGCTTGGGAGAGGCTATGAAGACACATAATGTGTGGAAAACGCGCCGTTCGCTTCTGCAAACCACTCGGACGGCAATCAGCGACGATAAAGAGGCTGACTTGCAGAAGGGTGCGCTGTGGCTGTGGGTGGGTCGGCACGGCCTTCTCGTGCCGCCAGACCGCGTCTGCCCACTTATCAGCGCCTGTCGGTGCTCAGCAGCTGCACATAACCTATTCGGCTGCAGCTGCTGGGCTCATCTCTCTTTACAACACGTTACTACCAGCTCTTTACCTCACGTCGCCGGATCGATCCTCGCTCAGTAACACCCGGGATTGGTGCCGACTCGCACACGTGCGCAGGTGCCACGTGCCGGCTGCTGCACGCGGCGGCGGATGTTGACACAGTAGGAGCCGCTCCCGCTCATGCTTCTCCTCGGCCTCCGCCGCGCGGCCGCCGCCGGCCGGCAGAAGTTGCCGAGGATTGATTTTCCTGCCGGCCGACTGCCTGCGACTGCAGGCGGCCGGTGCGGAGCGCCTCTGAACGACTGGGTTTCCCGGCGGTGTGTCTGTTGTGAGGCGGCTCATGGACTTCCCAGCCCCGCCCTGCGGTCGACTCACGCCGGCCGCCGAGGTGTTCAAACCCGTTCTGACGGGAGTGTGACGTCCCTACCGCACGACTCCCGGACCTGAGCGCTCTGAGGTGGTGTTTGAGATATGAGAAGTGGTCCTACGGAGTGTGTCTAATGAGGATGCCGGGTAGATCAGGATGAAACAAAGAGACGGATGTGACGTCATTGCTATTTCATTCATTCATTCATTTATATATTTAGTTTTAATTTCAGTATTATATTCTTACTTCGTTCATCGTACTCACAGTCCAAATATTAAAAACGCCATTCATTTGCCACGTCATACCTACGTCTATGCGGGAGGATTTCCCCCGTTCAAATCGATGCAATACACGGGCTTTACACGCCGCGCTGGCGTGTGGTGCTCCTACTGCGTAATGCTGACCATGCTGACCATGCAGCTGGCCATGCTAATCCAGACCATGCAGCCCTCATGTTAATCGCTCCCAGAAACACGGCCAGGCCGGGTCGGCCAGGTCGATACGGGTCCACGTAAAACTGCCAATTACACCGACGTGCATCACTCCGGGCAAATTACGGCACACTCGGTACGTCCCGCGCGGTGTCGCGCCTGGAATTAAGTCTGCCGACAGTCGCCGACAGTCGCCGGCAGACTTAATTCCAGGTGCGACACTGCGCGAGGACGTACCCAGTGTGCAGTAATTTGTTCATCGGGCACCCTGTGACGGGAGACATCAAAGGGTGCGTTCTGAAAAATGGGTGCAAAATGGCTGATACCTTAGGCGATAGCTTGTTACGAGCTTTGTGTGCTCCAGTTTTACTGCTGATGTCGTAAAACTCCGTTGATGGCATCACTAAACACTGTTTTCATTGAACGCATGTAGTACGTTAGAGTTCATGCTTAATTGGTCATGCTTCGTGATATCGAAACGTCACCTTATTTCCTTATTTGGACCTTCGTCTCCTAGTCATGCGCTGAGTCTTATTTCTGTAAAAGAAACACATTTCAATGTACCTCGTCATCGGTCGGAAGTGGAGTTTGCTGCGGTTTTATGTGGTTTCAGCGAACCAATGCTACACTGTCCTGGCCACGTCTGGTCTTGTTTGCTCTGTGGCGCCGTAACGGTCTGTGGCCAGCCGCCGCGGACCGCCAGCCGCCCGCGTGACGTCATCGTTACCAGGCGCCGGCTGTGACGGTCACGTGACTCACGGCACTGAGGCCCGGGTCACGTGCTGCCCAGGCGGACCGCTGGGCGCCGCGGCCGACCGGAGGACCCGATAGAGGATAGAGCGGTCCGAGCGGGTCAGAGGCAGGGTCAGGCCGGTCTGACGGGATCTTTGGCTCGTGATGAACGACTATGGTGTGCTTAGTGATTCGTATCGACGTCAGCGATGACAAGGTCGTCTCCGCGGCGGCAGGGAAGCTAGCGATACCGACTGACGGCCAGTCGCTGGTAACAGCTTCATGGAAGCAGGGATACCAGAGAGCAGGGAAATTAATATAGACCCAGTCCCATACTGACTGACTGAATAATACTGGCTACTGAGTGCCCGGTCCAAGCTGACAACCTGAGCCTGACTTAAACTTAACCTGACCTGACCTGACCTCACCTATCTTCCGGCAGGTGTGACTTCAAGCGAGGCGAGCGGCCCTACATGGGACCAGGGCTCTGACCGACGACTGGAGGCTCCCTCACCTCCCGCCAGCAGTCTGTCGCCACCGGACGCGCCGCCGCCGCCGCCGCCGCCGCCGCCGCCGCCGCCACCGCCACCGCCACCACCACCATCGCTCGTCAACGGGCGCCGCTCAGAGCTGCGCGCTGACCTGCGCAATGGCGTCGACGAGGAGCGGCCGGCCGACGACGATGACCTGGCGGCCAAGACGAGTCCGCTCTTCTCCAACGGAATCTGCAACTGGCCAGGCTGCGAGGCGCCCTGCGAGGATATGGCCGCCTTCCTCAAGTGAGTTGTCATATTGGTGTCGGCGGGGATCGCGGTTAGAGTAGCATGGGGATAGACTATTATTCCCACTTATTTTTAAGATAAAAAATAATTGCTTAGTATATCCCAAAATATTTTGGTTGGGTCAGATGGTTCTAAAGTATTAAATTTCCACACTTGTATAGCAAGCTCAATCGTTGCCTAAATTCGAAGCATGCATTGTACGAATACACACAAGGATGTCATTTTTTCCTCTGCGAAATGAGCCACCTTGTCGGCATGAAACAGCCAAACGCGAAGCAGCACAGCGCAACAAATAATGCCGCAACGGAATGCAAGCCTCAAAACACGCGCGGGCTATAATTACGACATTAAAGTAACTTGTCAGCTGAGAGCACCGTGTGAAACAGAGCGAGTGTTCCCATAACTGTTTTGGTAAGCCGTCGTGTAAAATATATCAGTGTCTAGCTCTACAATGTTACAAAGATCATTGTCAAAACAGTTATGTTTTGTTTTTGAGCCGAGTTGTCTGCGTGCTGCAATTTATCAATGCGAGGAAAATGGAGGCAGGACGTCATATATCTATATCGCGGCTCTTAAACTTCATCCAGCGGGACAAAGTCATGTTACTAAGATATACGACAAAATCTGCTGCAACGTCACATTCGTAGCCCGTTTATGGGCTGCTCTAATGCTGCCACTGCCCGGCCGACCCGTGTATATCGGGTTTACCGACGTATACTAGCGTTACTAGCGAAGGAGCGGGACCGTCGCGCCTCCTCTGACCGTGCCGGGTGTCCCGCCAACAGCCACCTGCACACGGACCACGTGCTGGACGACCGGTCTGCGGCGCACGCGCGCGTCCAGGTGCAGGTCGTGCAGCAGATGGAGAACAACCTCGCCAAGGAGAAGGCCCGGCTCGCCGCCATGATGGCCCACTTCCACATGGCCAGGGAGAAGCTGGCCGACCCGCCGCTGCCAGAGCCGCCGGTCAGTACTTTTCACCTACTGCGTCATCAAAATGCCCCAGCGTCATCAAAATGTCCCAGCGTCATCAAAATGCTGCCAGCGTCATTGCAATCATAATCAGCGCCGTCAGTTGCTCAACAGCTGTACTAGCATAGCTTGCGTCAAGATCAGTATCGGCAGCATATTCTTTAAAGCAAAGGAAAAAAATGAGAAAAGATGACATTTAAGGTTGGCCGACTAATGCGTGATTAGGTCTCGTGTGATAAAATAATCGCCAGTTTGACACATTGCCACCATTGTCGAGCTGTCCTCGGCTCTGTCCTCTCCCTCTGTCGCTGCCCTTGTCTCTTTCGTTCTGTATCCGTCCTCCCCCTCTGTCCAGCGACTGACTGTTATCTCCGCCGTGTCTCGCAGGTGGTGGTGGCGAGCCACCCGAAGGTGTCGGCCTCCGTGTTCCCGCCGTCGACTCCGGCCAGTCAGCTGCTCTCCGGGCACCCGTTCCTGCGCTCCGCTATCCTGCAGGGCGGCGCCTCCCCGGTGGCCTCCGCGGCGAGCTCGGTCGGCCCCGTCCGGCGCAGGGCAAACGACAAGAGCCTCACGCCAGGTGAGAGCGCAGGCAGAGCGTGGCGAGGTTCTGCTGGGGAGTCCCCGGCGGCCGGCTGTGGGACGCGGGGGCTTACTGCGGACTATTGTCACGGGTGGCCCGGAAACGACCGTGGGATTCACGTGCCCTTCTGCTGTTATTTGCATATGCTGTGGTATGGATGCATTTGTAATGTGGTTAACTGAGCATTTCGTCCAGGTGTTGCGTATTTGGAAGCTAGCTATTTTTGTGTGGAAAGTCAACAAGCCAAGCATGTGTTTTCTATATAAAGTGTCAATGGTACCGTGGGAAATTACTAACGCGTCAATAATTTATACGTTGTGTAATGCTGTCGTGAAAAGCAGCGCTGTCAAAAAAGCGGGCATCGGTGATTCATATGCAAATTTAGTAGATTTCCAACAGGTCGTTTATTATCAATTTCCTGTATTTTGCGTGAACTTATTCAGGCGTACGTTTGGGCTACCTTTCTGGGAACAGCGAATCACTATGAAGGGGTTTGCTTTAAGATAGGCGTGATAAATCAGATATAAATTGCGAGGAATGACATTCAGCCGAACCAAACCTATGTTCTACTGTGCCTGACCTGACCTGACCTGACCTGCCGTCTGTCCGTCAGGCCCGTATGACGAGCCGCAGACACAGACGCAGCGGCGGCGCGTCGCCGAGCGGGCCGGACAGGACATCACAGAAGGTAAGCAGACACCTCCATCTTTCTGTCTAGTTTCTTGACCCTCCTTTTACACCATTCAGCCTACTCCAATACACAGTCGTATCGTCTAGATCAAACTGTGGCGTAGCCTCTACATTCCTGTGTTGCGGCTGTTTTCTTCACCTGCCAGCTGGCCGTTCTTGCCAAACGAGAGCAAAAATCCTCTTCTGGATGGACCACTGAGCCGGCTAAACAGGCGAAACTTGTGCTGCATCCGACGGAACTTGGGACAGCATTTATGTAAAAGAGACAGAAGAATGAATTAACTCTCGAGGAATCCCCGTATTGTTAGATAACAGCTATTATGTTTCGTCTGCGAGCCTTATCTTTCGGGTGGCACAAAATGACACCCGTAGGGCCACGGTCCAACAGACTTGGTTTAAAAATGTCTGAATCTTCCTGCTCGTTCAAATACATGTCAGCGTAACCACATTTCTACTTCATCTATAATGTATTCTTGTAGCCATTTTTCGCTGTTTGCCATGTCGCTCGTACCCAGCATTGCGTTGTCTGACGAGCCGTGCTGTCCCCGCAGAACTGTCAAGGAATCGGGAGTTTTACCGCACGACAGACGTCCGGCCGCCGTTCACCTATGCATCGCTCATTCGACAGGTCAGTAATAATGGCTTCTTCGGATTTTCTCAATTGCCAGTCTATAACTTTCCAAAATATGTTCCATTAAGCAGAAGTTTTGTTGATTTTGCCGTTTGAAAAAGCGAACTCCGGAAGCGATCTAAAGTCTGTTGATTCATGTTGCTTCTTATTTGAAATGATAATGTTCACGGATCTGATTTGCTGACCTCGGTTTGCCACCCCAGGGTATCGTGGAGGCTCCGGACAAACAGCTGACTCTGAACGAGATATACAGCTGGTTCCAGACCACGTTCGCTTACTTCCGCCGTAACGCCGCCACGTGGAAGGTACGTGGCAACTGGAAGGTACGTGGTACCTCTCGGGAGACATTGCGACGGTTGTTTGGAAACGGCCTCATCATGCCATGACGCATGCCTTTCTATTGGATCGTGTGTCGTCCGAATCATGCGCAGTTTTTGCTTTGACAAGAAAACAACATTATTAACTATACCGAATGTCACCACTCAGCCTAACCGTCACATGTTTGTCTTCTTTCAGAACGCCGTTCGCCACAATCTATCGCTGCACAAATGTTTCACTCGCGTGGAAAACGTCAAGGGAGCCGTGTGGACCGTCGATGAGCTGGAATTCTGCAAACGTCGTCCGCAGAGAGCCGCGGCAGGGTAAGTCAATGCTGCACGGCACCGACGGCAGGACGACACCTGGTGCATAGTCTAAACACCAGGCGTTCTAAGTTTCGCCACCAGGTGGCTGCGTTTCGCACATCTCACGGCTCACGTTAAGCCTGCCAATGCATCATCTTCTATCTTGTCTGTGAAAAGATAATCATTGGGAAGATCATCTGCTGGGAATGTTACAGACTGCATACTGTTTGGATGCCACTTAACATTTGATCTTTCGAAGTGGTGGCGCACCTCGGCTGACTTGGTTCCCTCGACGTTACAGGCAGACGCGCAGTCCGACGCTGTCCAACAGCCCGACCCTGTACGGCGACACCATCAGCTCCGGTCTGCAGTCGGCGCTGGTCGACTCCAACCTTCCCTTCATGGTGAACGCCGCCGACCGGCTGCGCGAGATGCGTGAGCGTGACGCGCCGACCCTGCTGGGCCTGCAGCGCCGCTCCGACAGTCCACCGTCACTGCTGGGGCTGCAGTGTCACTCGGCCAGTCCACCGTCCCTTCTGGGACTGCAGCGCCACTCGGCCAGCCCCCCGGCCCTGACAGCGCCGCGCCACCGTCCGGCCAGCGGCAGTCCCGACCTCGAGCTACGGCTGCCCGTCGCCAGTCTGCTGAACGACGCCGCCCACCCGCCGCCGCAGGCGTTCAGCGAAAACCCGCGGACGCCCGACTCGCGCGACGGGGGCGCCAGCCGCGACGCAGTGGCGGAGAATGGAAACAACGGTGCAGAGGTGAGTTCGTAGGGCCGGTAGGGGAGTCCGTGTTCATACATTGTTGTCTTACTTAAGTAGCTGTTTCCTTATTTCGATCGATGACTGAAGACTCGCGCTGGCTGGGACTTCATTAATGGGCTAGATTTGCGATGTTTCACTTAATTGATCTTTGTTTCGTGGAAGAAAACAGTACCTACAGGTGCCTTAACAATACTGCCCTACTCGCACCTGTTTGGCAACAGTGTCTTGAACTGTATAGAGTATAGACTAACTCACACCATCATTTTCGCAGGACCTGAGCATGCCGGCAGTGAAGATGGAATACACTGAAAGTAACCAATCTATGGAGGCGGCCAGCGCGTGAAGAGGTTCACCTCCAACCGAGCTAAACCTCTGAACGGCTGCACTGCTAGCTGGCGGTGCCGCCTGCGCGAAGACACGGTGTCCGCCAGCACCTTCAGCCGGCGTACCGCGCTGGTGCGGCGGCGCTGGACGCTGGTTACATGTACAGAGAGAGAGTTACGGCGCCCAACCCCGCCACAATCAAACGACGAGCCCTGCAGCGGGGGCTGGCGGTAGTGTTGGACTGGTCAGCCGGCGTTTGGCCATATTGTGTCACGTCGGCCAGCCCCGTGAGGCCGATTGTAGCGGCCGAAAGACTTTGAGAGATGGTGGCTACAGTTCAGCCCGCCGATATCTTTGGAAGGCGGCGACTTGAGAGGCAGCCCCATCCCGCCCGTTTTGTACCTGTGAATATTTTTTGCACGTACCTGTGTACATGTTGTGCATAGTTGTCCAACCTCATCCTACGGGTTTTGTTGCCGAGCGCGCGGTGTGCGCGTGCGGCACCTCCGCTATACTGGCGACGCGTGCGCGCTCTCACACCAGTTTTCACCCTCACTGTCCGCGCGCCGAGCAGAGACGAGACTCACAGCAATAGTTCCCTATAGTACAGCCAGTACAAAAGCGCAGCGCGCGCCCCCGTGGCCGCGCCGATCTCCCGGTCAGTTGTCTGCGGACCGCCGCCACTCGCTCCAGTGCAACTCCATAAGTGTCGTCGCCGTGTTTTGTACGGCCCGAGCGCTGCCAGCCGGCCGGCCGCGCGCCGCGCCGACCATGTGTGACGTCAGATGACGGCAGACTGTGTGGTGTGTGTGTGACGTCAGACGTGCCGCGAGTGACGTCAGAGCGGCGCCGCGCCCGCTCTGAGCTTACGGCCGGCGGCCGCGCGGGTGCGTGCGTGAGGAACGGGGAGGGGGGTCCCTACAGACGGGGCGGAGCTAGTGTGTGACCGGTTTGTGACGGTTTGTGACGCGGTTTGACCGCTGCAGTGCGACGGTTTCAGGGATGAAGAATCGGGTTATACGTTCTGGCGAGCGAGACGGCCAATCCTCGGAAATTCGAGATAATCGTGCATTTCCGTTAGGCGCAATGTTCATTGTTTCATTTGCATCAGTAATTTATTTAGTTGCCGCGTGTGGCGTTTGTGTCGATGTAGCGCCTCTGCAAAGCTACCCTGAACATCTCTGTGTCCTTACATTCCTAGCTCTAAGCGGTGCTGAGCGAGTTGGTTGACTTGTCTGCTTCCCGAGCGCCCTGAATTCGGCGCCGTCTATCCGTGTCGGTGCGCCAGCGGCGGCGGCGGCGGCGCGTTTTATTTCGGCCCACTGACCCGACTTGGCTGTTCGATGTCCCCCGAGATCTGTTACCGGTCCGCCTAGTCGATGGATGGCGCCAGCTGCACCTGACATACGCGAAGACTCGTGCGCGGACCATCTACAGCCAAACACAATCAAAACTGCGTACTCGTTAGGTCCCGTTGTGTATTGTGCGCGATATCCATAGCACGAGCAATAACGAACGGCATTGCCATAGCCCATCGGTGGACCTCTCCCTTCGCGGCGCTGTGGCGGCCCCACTGTGTTCCCGGCTCCGTTTTTGACATGTTTGTGTGTGTGTGTGTGCGGATGTGTGGGTGGATCGTTAGGAAGGAGATGCTGTGCTCCATATCAGCCTGTTGTGTAGTCAACTGGATTCAGTAGACAATAAACGCTTCTCCCTCCATAGCGACTGCGTTTGGACGCTGCGCTGATCCGTGATCTGCGCTCAGCGCTGACACAGCGCTGATCCGTGCAATCGGACATCGACATATCGGACATTTTGTTTATTGCACCCGGGTACAGTGCAACATTGCGACGCATACAATGGCGTGTTCATTATTGTATCGACATTCAATTAAACATTCAGATGAGGAGGCGGGGGCCTCAGCATTACCAGCAAAACAATAATATTATTTTATTATCGTTAGCTACACGATATAATAAGCAGCATCACGCTGTGCAGATGGCATTACATAACTAAGCGATATGCCGACACTTATCTACACACAGATCGCATACCACACTCCAATCAATAAGGCAAACGAGCATTCATCAACTTCCTTCAACAGTATACTGCGGTCTGCGGGAAGAACGTTTTTGAGAAAGACTATGGCCGTGTTTATTTAACTGCTAACAGTGTGCTAGTGAACTCAGTTTCTGCACTGTGCAGTGTGCAGTTACTTAATGTTGTCATACTGTTACCATCAGAACAAAATAGGACTGGCAAAATCAGCAAGCTATGCGCATGCAAAATAAAAACCGACATAAGATGTAATTTCGAAGTCTTCAGCTGAAATAAGTACTGAGATAATTGCGCGCCTGGAGACTCATTCATGCTGCTAACTATAATAAATACAGCCAACTGAATTATCTACCAATGACTTGTTCATCCTTTGCTATGCTATAGGTACCCAATGACGTCTCATACTCCTCTTGTATCATCTTCACTCGCTGCCAGACGGTCACGGCTCACTCCGTTTCCGTCCTGTCTCGTCCTGTAGCCATCCGACTGCCACAATCACGGTAGTCGTTTGACCGGTCACGGTCACGGTGGTCGTTTGACCGGTCACGGTCACGGTGGTCGTTTGATCTGTCACGGTCACGGTGGTCGTTTGACCGGTCACGGTCACGGTGGTCGTTTGACCGGTCACGGTCACGGTGGTCGTTTGACTGGTCACGGTGGTCGTTTGACCGGTCACGGTCACGGTGGTCGTTTGACCGGTCACGGTGGTCGTTTGACCGGTCACGGTCACGGTGGTCGTTTGACCGGTCACGGCGGTCGTTTGACCGGTCACGGTCACGGTGGTCGTTTGACCGGTCACGGTGGTCGTTTGACCGGTCACGGTCACGGTAGTCGTTTGATCGGTTACGGTGGTCGTTTGACCGGTCACGGTGGTCGTTTGACCGGTCACGATCACGGTGGTCGTTTGACCGGTCACGGTCACGGTGGTCGTTTGACCGGTCACGGCCACGGTGGTCGTTTGACCGGTCACGCTGCTGCACGGTGACTCGGTCGGGTGGGTCAGACGCGGTCAGACGCGGTCAGACGGGCAGGTGCACCGTGTGGCCGGCTCTCGGCTCCTCGGTGGAGTAGAAGCAGCACTTGGGGTAGCAGAGCATGGCTGCGCCGGCACAGCGGCACTCTAAGCAGCTGTTAGATGCCGCCTCTGTCGGAGGAGAGGGTGTAACGCTGACGGGTCACGGCCCGCAGGACGGTACGGTCACAGACAGTTCTGACCACAAACACTACACAAACACGCGCGGGCCAAAATCACAGACGTCACAGACAGTTCTGACCACAAACACTACACAAACACGTGCGGGCCAAAATCACAGACGTCACAGACAGTTCTGACCACAAACACTACACAAACACGCGCGGGCCCAAATCAGCTTTGTAGCTTGTTGGATGTAGACAAGGGCGTCGTCACAATTTTGTTCAGTGGTGGTGGGAAGGGGGGCAGGCAGGTGTTTGGCCCCCACTCATATAGGGCTTATGTTGAAATTCTGCTAATCTGGGGGCCCGAGCGATTCTGCCCCCCCCCCCCCACACACGTGACGACGCCCCTGGATGTAGGCACTGACGCCGTTCTTCCGTTAGAGAAGATGCAGCGGGCGTCTTCGAAATGGCATTCATGAGAAACGGGAAATGAAAAACTATCCCACAAAGATGGTCACATGCATCACGGCGTTTGCTGACAGCTCTTCCTGAATTAGGACGTCTGAGCCTGCCGGAGGTGTCACAAGTTTGATCATAAATGGCTGAGGTTACGGCTATGTTGACAGTGGCCAAACTGTTGTTGCATAACTCAGTATCAGCTGTTATTTACCTCCCCATAAATCGGTACGGTAATACGTTTTCTCGGCCGGTATCGCAGTAAAGTCATCACAACTTCAACGGAAGTGATGAGAACAATAAATTGAGCTCCGGCCTTAAATTGAGTCTCGGCACAAGGTGCCGATATTTGCGAAACTTCTATAAAGTTCTACTTTATGAAAGTAAAAAGTCAACACTTCCTTTCCTTCTATCCCAGTAGGGCTGGCTACTGCATATGAGTGCAGCAAAATATTGTTCGTATGGTGTACTTCTAGTGCCGTCTAGTGAGAGGTCAAGGAAGCAGGATGACCGGTGACCTGCCTAAACGTGTCGCCTGCCAGCGTTATTACGGGGTCAGCACTTTGCCGCGCGGTGTCACGGTCATTGAGGTGCTTCACCAGGCCTTTGCTATTAGGGAGACCACGATGGTAAGTAGACATTATCTTATGACTAGTGCACTGTCTAAAGTTAACGCATTGTACGAACTACGATAACATGCGACGTAGTAGGTACCTCGTTCTGACTTATTGAAGCCTTGTAACAATGGCGCCGCCACTTTCCGAAAGTTGGGAGGACATAAGCATTTTGAAGTAGATTCTACACATGCACCGCCCAAAGGCCGCATAGATTCGGAAATGGAGGACCCGTGCCCCGGTCCCCCAGCTTTCGACCAGGCCGGGGAAGCGACTGCAGTGCGGATACGCCATAACACCGGACGGGTCATGCTATTGGTGTTCTTTCGTGCGTCGGTATTGTTTACACCGTCGATAGCGTGAAAAGTCCGGCCTATTGGCGCGTCCGTCAGTATGATTGTTTAAAGGGAAATAATGACCTTTTGATTTTGTTAGCAACAATTTCTTAGGCTACCGCTATGGTTTTAAAATTATTTTATTTAAATTTAAGAATTAAATAAAATTATTCCCAAATTCGAAGTTGTAAGTTTGGGAAAAATACAAAACAAGTACCTTGTGTACTTCATGAAGGTCATTGACAAATTTGCCCTTCCCTACCATTGTTTACATCGATTGCGGCATTTTTGGAGGCTCTGTGACATTTCCGATCAAACTGAGCGCTGCTCGGACACACGCTAGTAGCGCTTTCGTTCTCCATGGCAACCAGGCGTCAGCCAATCAAAAGCCAGAAAGGGAATATGTTCTGGCTTTTCATTGGCTCACGCCTGGTTGCCATGGAGAACGAAAGCGCTACTAGCAACAACTCGCCACAATGGTTAAGTGCGCCGAGAAGCATGACAATGCTTTGTAAACAAATCGCCGACGCTAAATAGGTCGCCGTCGATGTGCATCGATGAGCTTCCGATTTAATTGCCAGTTTTGTGTTATTGTTTGTTAGTTTTTTGGGGAAAAATTATTATTTTTCATGATAATATTAAAGGGAAATAATGACCTTTTGATTTTGTTAGCAACAATTTCTCAGGCTACCGTTATGTTTTTAAAATTATTTTATTTAAATTTAAGAATTAAATAAAATTATTCCCAAATTCAAAGTTGTAAGTTTGGAAAAAATACAAAACAAGTACCTTGTGTACTTCATGAAGGTCATTGACAAATTCGTCCTTCCCTACCATTGTTAACATCGAGTGCGGCATTTGTGGAGGCTCTGTGACATTTCCGATCAAACTGAGCGCTGCTCGGACACCCGCTAGTAGCGCTTTCGTTCTCCATGGCAACCAGGCGTCAGCCAATCAAAAGCCAGAAAGGGAAACGTTCTGGCTTTTCATTGGCTCACGCCTGGTTGCCATGGAGAACGAAAGCGCTACTAGCGTGCGTTCGAGCAGCGCTCTGATCCGTGAAGCAATCCGTGAAGCATCCGTGATGCACGACTGACTATCAGTATAAGTCATGAATAACAACAACATGCAAACTATACCAACTCGAATAAAATAAGAGCGGAATGAATTGAACCCCAGGCAAGCTAGTATTCGCAAAGCACTCGGCACTGCGCCACAATAGCAAAAGGTGAGGGAAATGCATATTGGATACAATATTATTACGTCACAAGTTTCTGAAGTGTCAACTACTATGAAATACAGTGATAAAATACCTTTAATAATGATTAGCAAGCAAATTCAAACTTAAAAACAATAATTTGAATAAGTCTTTAATTAGCTTTCAACTCGAAATCAGATATATTTTGCAATGCTACACAAGAATGGCACCAGTGACGTCATTAACAAAGCCTGCTACGGGACTTGGGTATACTAGTCAGGAACAACTCGCCAAGTGCGCCGAGATGGTTAAGTGCGCCGAGAAGCATGACAATGACTTTGTAAACAAATCGCCGATGCTAAATAGGTCGCCGTCGATGTGCATCGATGAGCTTCTGATTTAATTGCCAGTTTTGTGTTATTGTTCGTTAGTTTTTTGGGGAAAAATTATTATTTTTCATGATAAAATAAAGCATAGTGTTATATACAGCCACAGACAAACTATACACAACTCCTAATGTTGAACACAAATGAATCGATTTTCAAAAATTGAGGGTCGCAACCACTAACTATGCCGCGTTGATGTGCATCGATGAGCTTCCGATTTTATTGCCACTTTTTCCAATCGCTGTTAGTTTTAGAAGATCGCCGAGCATATAATCACAACAAGCAGAACGCACAATATATTTTCCACTCCATTGCGTAAAAAAACAATACGGGAAAAGCCCGCAGTTTGATGAGGACCAAAAGTACTTGACAAAAGGTCAGAAATAGTGCAAGTACCGGTCGTTAAAAGTGTGGAACGCTTATCAACTTTAACTTGAAATATCTTTCGGTAGGAAAGTTTTCATGCAAAATGTGATGAATTTACAATATATTTTGATCTCGTCTGGCGATTTCAAGTGCTAACTCCATTTTAGTGGAAAAAGGTCATTATTTCCCTTTAATGTTCACCATATTTTTAGCATGGGTTCATGATTGTGAAAAGGTCCATTGTTTCTGCAAAATCGCAAAAGTTTTGACTTCTGAACCATTTTATTTTCGGTGTGACGTGGGTGGGGTGACGGGTTTGACTATCGCGGTCAAAGTGGCCGTGGGAACCCATTATCTTCAATATGGGACCAGCTGAGATGAATGAATGGGAGTCAACACCGGCGAACTGCCGTGGTTGCGACACTCGACTCGTGTGATGCGGTATCCGAGCAACGCTCCGCACCTCTCCCAGCGCTGCCAGTCTCCATATCTCTACTGCTCCGCACCTCTCCCAGCGCTGCCAGTCTCCATATCTCTATCTACTGCTCCGCACCTCTCCCAGCGCTGCCAGTCTCCATATCTCTATCTACTGCTCCGCACCTCTCCCAGCGCTGCCAGTCTCCATATCTCTACTGCTCCGCACCTCTCCCAGCGCTGCCAGTCTCCATATCTCTACTGCTCCGCACCTCTCCCAGCGCTCCCAGTCCCCATATCTCTACTGCTCCACAGCTCCCACAGCTCCCATCTCCGGATGGAGGAGGAGGGACTCGGCCGGGTCTCCCACCGCCGCGCTAAGGGAGCTGTCTCAGAGTCGGCCGCCCGCTCCCGCCGGGTCAGGTCAGCCGCGTAGGTCAGGACTCCCCGCCGGCTCAGGTCGGGTCAGGTCAGCCGCCAAGGTCAGGACCAGAGGTAAGTAAGCGGCTGGCTGACCGCTCTGGGGCCGAGACGGGGTATTGCACGACCCAGTGGCGGCGGATTGTATTTTCGGATGGGGGGGGGGGGCACAGCAATCTCCTGTACCCCCCGGAGCGTCAGGGTCCCCCTCTTAGGACTGAGGGACCCTTCCCCACCTGGACTAAAGGCCCCCTCAAACCGGGCGATGGCTATCTGATACCGGCCGAGGACTCCCTCAAGGCGACCGAAGACCGACCGAGAGCCCCTCAGTACGACCGAGGACCGACCAAGAGCCCCTCAGGACGACCGACCGAGAGCCCCTCAGGCTGATCGATGGCACATTCAGGCTGATCGATGTCACATTCAGGGTCCTCGGACAATTTTTATCGGCCAAAAAAGGGGAAAAATAGATATTTCCGGAGGATCCCACTTATAAACTTATGGGGGTCAAAACCATATGTTTCTCCCCCACTTCTTGAGTGGAGGGGGCTCCCCCTGCCCCCCCCCCCCCCTCCTCCGCCGCCCATGTCACGGCCCCATGTGCGTCACACGGACCCCGCCGCCCCTGTCACGGCCCCATGTGCGTCACACGCCCCCCCCGTCTTCCGCCGCCCCAGTCACGGCCCCATGTACGTCACACGCCCCCCTCCTCTTCCGCCGCCCCTGTCACGGCCCCATGTGCGTCACACGCCCCCCCCCCCCTCTTCCGCCGCCCCTGTCACGGCCCCATGTGCGTCACGCGAAGGGTGGGATATAGTCCGCATAGTTTTGCAATGTAGCACGCAATAAAAGCCGAGCCGAGCGGTAAAGTCTGTAATGGCGCAGGCCCGAGGACACGTGTATGAATACATTTGAAGCGACGAAGTGGAGTATCGTGACGCTGTGTTTGGTGTCAAGGGCTTTTAGAGCAGTTGCACATATTCACGCATCATGAAGGCACGACGCTTGAGTTGCAATAATATAATACACGAGAAGGAAGAATAGATTATGCATGGGTATTGCAGTTCCGAAAATGTCAAATAGTGAGATCGTGATTTCAAATAGTGAAAATAGTGAGATAAAAAAGATCGTGATTTATTTCAGTGAGTAGCTTTAAAAACCGACAAGTGGTTAATCAATCGTTAAAGGAAATAGTTCACCTTCGGATTTTTTTTCAGAACACGATTTTATTATATTTTTAATACAGTTTCTTTTTTTCTGTTTAAAAATGGTCCTACATCGCGCCAATTCAGGACAGAAGGTTGTAAATTATTGATTTTATGGTGTGGGTTATTGGTCTGCGCATGCTCCATGGCAGTGCTGGCACTTTCAGACGGTACGGTACATCATATATGCGCCGTATTCCTTCGCCAAAAAGTTAAATATCTTCGGCTGGAGAGTCTTTTCAGCCAAGACAAGTTCCAGATAAGGATTTCTCAACACGGGCTACAAAACTGCTATTTCAGTTTAAAACCCATGTTGAAGGTGAACTATTTCCTTTAAAGGAAATAGTTCACCTTCGGATTTTTTTTCAGAACGCGATCTTATTATATTTTTTAATACAGTTTCTTTTTTTCTTTTTAAAAATGGTCTTACATCGCGCCAATTCAGGACAGAAGGTTGTAAATTATTGGTTTTATGGTGTGCGTTATTGGTCTGCGCATGCTCCATGGCAGTGCTGGCACTTTCAGACGGTACGGTACATCATATATGCGCCGTATTCCTTCGCCAAAAAGTCAAATATCTTCGGCTGGAGAGTCTTTTCAGCCAAGAAAAGTTCCAGATAAGGATTTCTCAACACGGGCTACAAAACTGCTATTTCAGTTCAAAACCCATGTTGAAGGTGAACTATTTCCTTTAAAGGGAATATAGGTCACCTTGAAAGTTGTCTTGAAGTTCAACCATACGGTGCATCTTGAGCTCAAAACTACTAATATGACTTTGGTTTGGACAACTGATGGATATATGTGGAGAAAGAAGTAAGTTTCTCTTTCTATTTCACGAGCAATCGTACGATAGCAGCTGGCGTTACGGCTCCCCCGCTCCGCCTGACGCCAAGTACAGTCTCTGACAAGAGGCCACCGCGCCGCCCGGGCGGCTGAGCGGATATTAACGAGGGGTCGTGACCAGAGACTACGTGCTAGAGAGTGTACCTTCCTCCGGCGGCGAGCGGCGAGCGAAAGGAACTGATCGTGGCCCGGAACAGCGGATATGAAACCGGGCCCACTAGTCCTGTCTTTCACCACAACCCATTTTTAGATCTGCTCTACAAATCTGCTATCTCAGTCCAAAACTCCATGTTAAAGGTGAACTATTCCCTTTAAGTGAGCTTCCGGTTTTAGAACGACCTTTAGCTGAGTGATTGCTCATTGATTGAGCGAGCTACCAATTTTAGAATGAACTTTAGACGAGCTACTACCAAATGACGGAAGTCGTGCTCCCTTACATGGCAATCTACCACGTGTAAATGAACTAACATATCATAGCCTCACAGTTACTAGTCTAGACCTAAATATGAACTATGAGGGATTGATACACTCAGTATTTGACGTAGTTGACCGGCCAAAGCCGAAGGGCAACTCCAGTCCCACCCCGAAGGAGGATTTACCCTGCAGAACATTGCCGCTTAGTGACCCATTTGTGAACAATGTTTCCATGTGGGAATTGGGAACATAACTTTGTACTCGGAACTTTTGCTCTCTTGGCCTCTTGCTTTACGTTGCTTTACGTTACGTTGCTTTGGCCTCTTGCTTTACGTGGGCTCGTAAGGCTCCCGGAACTATTGATCCGGGAGCATTGTGCTTCTGAGAGTTGGTAAAACAAATCTGTCACATCCTAACCTCAGATCTAGCAATCAATATGTTAAAGCTATTATGAAATTACAATCGTTACAATCATTACAATCCTTACCAAAAAGTTATATTTCGTCATATGCTCGGTCACAAATGTAATGTCCGTTCCTATCCACAGCCTACGTTGTACAACGTCCGGTTCCGGTGGGTCCGTTCCGTCCGGTTCCGGTGGGTCCGTTCCGTCCGCTTCCGGTGGGTCCGTTCCGTCCGGTTCCGGTGGGTCCATTCCGTCCGGTTCCGGTGGGTCCATTCCGTCTGGTTCCGGTGGGTCCGTTCCGTCCGGCTCCGGTGGGTCCGTTCCGTCCGGTTCCGGTGGGTCATCGGCCGTCTCTTCTCGACTCCGCCATAACCCGTCCTACGTCAGCAGCTATATCCGACTCCTATCGACCTACATAAAACCGTTCACTGGCCGAACCGGCGGCTCCGGCAGCGGCCAGATGGAGGCGTCGACCGGGCGGCCTTCGGGGAGAGCAGCACGCGCTGCAATGCCCCCCCCCCCCCCCTCCCGCCCCAGTCTCACGATCATCGCTAGACGGTGAGGGAGCAGCGGTGCAGGGCGGGCCGCCGCCGCCGCCGCCGCCGCCGTTCCCAGCGGACGGATGGGAAGGCCGAAGGGGATGCCTCGGATGACGTTGTAATACGTATGTGTGTACTTCAATGGCAGTGGCGGCGGTGGCGGTGGCGGCGGCGGCTTCAGTGCTGGGGGGGGGGGGGGGGGGGAGGGAGAGGGCGCCTGTCGGCGGCAGGTAACAATGGGAGGCCCGCAACGTTGTTCTATTACCCTGCCCGCAACGTGCGAAGGTCAGAAGCCAAGAGATGTACCGCGGGCGAGTTCGTGACCGCCGGCTCGTAAAGCTTTGAGAGATCGGTGGTTTGTCAAAGCGGTACCAAGTAATGTGAGAGGTGCTTCGTCACTGCTTGTCTCGTAAACGGACCATTGCAAATCGGGAACGTGTAATTTCGTTTAGGAACAGCTCATCGCGCAATAGGTATGGTGAGACCGGCTATGTTACAGATCGTTCGCAGGACCTAATATATGTCATTCGCCGTACTCCGGTATCATACGCATTGCAACCATGAGCATTGAGCAATGGAGCAATGTACGTGCTTAAAACGCACACCGCATGCAGCGACTTTCGGGTGTCGGTGTCACGTTTGCCGACTCGGCGTCGGATCTATTTTCTACGAACCTGGATTAAAGGAAATAGTTCACCTTCAACATGGGGTTTTGAACTGAAATAGCAGTTTTGTAGCCCGTGTTGAGAAATCCTTATCTGCAACTTTTCTTGGCTGAAAAGACTCTCCAGCCGAAGATATTTGACTTTTTGGCGAAAGAATGCGGCGCATATATGATATACCGTACCGTCTGAACTGTGCCAGCACTGTATAGAGCATGCGCAGACCAATAACGCACACCATAAAATTAATAATTTACGACCTTCTGTCCTGAATTGGCGCGATGTAGGACCATTTTTGAAAAGAAAAAAAGAAACTGTATTACAAAATATAATAAAATCGTGTTCTGAAAAATGTTACGAAGGTAAACTATTTCCTTTAACCGCATAAATATTATTTACTTCACCGGGAGAAATATACGAAGGCTTAAAGGAAATAGTTCACCTTCAACATTAGTTTTAAACTGAGATGGCAGTTTTGTAGCCCGTGCTGAGAAACCCCTATCTGCAAGTTTTCTTGACTGAAAAGACTCCAGCCGAATATATTTGAGTTTTTGGCGAAGGAATGCAGTGCTGGCGAAAGAATGTTGTACTGGTTCTAGACCGGCAGAGGCTATACCATCAGCCAATCAGCTTGCAGCTGGTGCTAGCAAGCGATTGCCGGCCGCCGGTTGGCACATCTCCAATGCGAGTCTATATTTACGCGACTACTTCGAATCTGATTGGCTGAACCATTGTTACATTCGCGTGACGTCAGGACTCTGACTCAGAGAGTATGCATATAGTTTGTATACACAATGCAAATTTACGGCCTTCTGTCCTGAATCGGCGCGATATAAGGCCATTTTTGACATTAAAAAAAGAAATTGTATTAAAAAATATAATAAAATCGTGTTGGGTAAAAAATTTCCAGGTGAACTATTTCCTTTAAAGGAAATAGTTCACCTTCGGGAAATTTTTCAGAACACGATTTTATTATATTTTTTAATACAGTTTCTTTTTTCTTTTTAAAAATGGTCCTACATCGCGCCAATTCAGGACAGATGGTTGTAAATTATTGATTTTATGGTGTGCGTTATTGGTCTGCGCATGCTCCATGGCAGTGCTGGCACTTTCAGACGGTACGGTACATCATATATGCGCCGTATTCCTTCGCCAAAAAGTCAAATATCTTCGACTGAAGAGTCTTTTCAGCCAATAAAGTTCCAGATAAGGATTTCTCAACACGGGCTACAAAATTGCTATTTCAGTTCAAAACCCATGTTGAAGGTGAACTATTTTCTTTAAGTTATGCTAATACATTGCACATTAATGCATTCGCACTGGCTGTTCGGGATAAATTGATCAGTGTTGGATGCTTATTGAAGTTATAAAATAGGTAAGTGCTCGATTAATGTTGTATAAGTAGTTTATATCAGTTACGGTATGTGATACAGATAGACGGGATCAAAGAGCATTCCATTGTTCTGCCAATCGCAGCAAACAAAAGTGACGCTTAATTATGCTTAATTATGCATAATTATGCATAATTATGCATAATTATGCATAATTATGCATAATTATGCATAATTATGCATAATTAAACGTTACTTTTGTTGAAACGTGACAAATAACTTAATTGTGTCGCATTCACTTACCTATCACTTGGCCGAGCTGGAACCTGGCTCCTGAGACGAAGCAGGTGGTGGGTCCATCCTGGTCCTCGCCCAGCAGCTGATGACTCCTGTGGTCCTCGCCCAGCAGCTGATGACTCCTGTGGTCCCCGTCTTCTGCTCCGTTACTCTCCGGATGGCGACTCGCGTGGTGCTTTCCGGGAAGCCCCTCAAACTTCTTTGCGCCTATCCCGTAGTAGCCGCCGCCCCGGTTTCGACTCTGTGGCAGATCGCCTTTGTGATGGGAGTCCAACTGATGAGGTGTGTGTCTGCCGTCACTGTCATGACCCGCGTGATCTCCGTGGTGGTTATCGGGGTCGTGACTGTCCTGGGCATCAGGATGGTGAGGATGCTGCTGATCATGGTGCCCGTGGCGACCATGGTGTCCGTTTCCGTACCGCTCATCGCCAGGGAGAAGGGAGCGTCTCACACGGTCCTCTCTCCAGCCCTCCAGCCCTCCAGCCCCTTCTCCCGCCGTCAGCCCTGCGTCCTCCTCGTGTGTCGCTCCTCTGACGCCCGCCTCCCGATACGACGCCTCCCGCCGCAGCCCTGCGTCGTCTTCATGTGTCGCTCCTCTGACGCCCGCCTCCCGATACACCGCCTCCGCCGCAGACGCCGACCAAACTCGGGGAACTCGTACTCGCTGAGGTCGATGTCGTCATCCTCCAGGTCGTAGTCGAAGCTGACTACTGGGGCCGCCAGTGGCACCGGCGCAGGCGCCGAGGGGAACGTCGGCTCCCTGTCCAGTAGGGAAGCGCTGACCTCCTTCTCGAGCGGAGCGGAGCTGCCCTCCCTCTCGAACGGATTGAAGCTAAGCTCGGCGTCAAGGGTGGAGAGAGAATCGGGGAACGATGGAACAGGACGGGACCGAGAAGACAGCGGCCGGGATCGGGATCGTGGACGAGGGATCGTGTTCGAGGAAAACGACGACTGGAAAGCAGGCTGAATTCTGCCTCGCCGCCTGGCGGATGGAAAAGTCGTTGACTCTGGTCTTACCGCTGCAGGGACTTGTTCCTGCGACCTGGCAGAGGGAAAAGTCGTTGACTCTGGTCGTCTAACCGTTGCAGGGACTTGTTCCTGCGAACGCTGCTCCTTGAGACCAATGTACGTCTCCGGTCTGACTGTGGAGGGGAACAGCCTCTGTAGGCGATGTCTGCTGGTGGACAGCGTCTTCTCTTGTCCCCTTCCTGGGCGGGCTGTTAGTCTCCGAGGCTTGGTGACGGGCACTGAGCTGCTCTTCTCTGGACGGGCGGTGGTGCGCACCAGTTTTCTCTGGACGGGCGGTGGTGCGCACCAGTTTGCTGGGCTCAGCGAGTGACAGGGGGACGGATGTGGGGCCGGAGAATGGGATGCTGAGTGATTCGGATCAGATCGACGTCAGGCTTGCGGACTGGAGGCTGTGCGATGGTCTGGGCTTGGTTTCTTCGGACTGGAGGCTGTGCGGTGGTCTGGGCTTGGTTTCTGCGGACTGAGGCTGCGCGGTGGTCTGGGCTTGGTTTCTGCGGACTGGAGCTGCGCGGTGGTCTGGGCTTGGTTTCTTCTGTCTGGCCGTGTCCTCTCCCTGGTAGCAGAAAATGAATTCGGCCGCTTCGGAAACCGAAGACGCGACTTCGGATACGCTCTTGCAGAGCTCCGTGTTGGAATCCGCGTTGGATTGTGTACTGTGGTCCGCGATGTGGTCCATGTTTTGGTTCGTGGTGTGGTCCGTGTTGTGGTCCGTGTTGTGGTCCTCGGTGTGGTGCGGGCCAAGGCCTCTGACGAAATCCACGGTACCGTCCTCGGTGCAGTCGGTGCAGCGCTTCGAGCTGTGGGTCGGGTCCTGTTTGGCCGTATGATTCGGAACGAACTTCGCGGCGCTGGTCGCTCTGTACTTCTCTGAGTGGTCTTGGAGTGCTCCTCTCCGTGATCCTCTCGACAGTCTATCGTTGAACCGTCCCGCCGTCCAGGGCCTTGGCGCGCTGAAGTGAGGGACGCCGGAGCGCCCGGTCTCCGCCGCTAAGTCTCCCCTCCTCACCCGCCAGGCGTCGCAGCGATCGCGGGCCCTCACCGCGTCCCAGAGTCGCGCTGAAGTTCATCGGAGCCGACGTCAGCTCGCTGAAGTAGGTGGCGCGGGGGCTGAGCCGAGCTGTCTGAGCTGTCTGAGCTGGTCTCCCTGGTCTGCCACGTGACAGCGGTGACAGCGGTGACAGCGATGGTAGCGGCGGCGGCAAGAGGGAAAACCGGAACGACAGAGGCCTCCCGGCAGGGGGACGATGGGGAGGAGGACAGGGCTGGGAAGTACGAACCGAGGGCGACGTCTGTTGTGGTCCCATCAGGCGGGGTAGTGTGACGGTCGGATGGGGTGGTCTTGTCCTCTTTGGAGCTGTCGTCTGGAAATGCTGGAAATAGAAAGGAGAAGTTTTACTTCGACACAAATTGTGTAAGTCATGTTTGCAGGTGTTTTGCAATTATAACGATCGTGAATTGTATTTATACAAATATGGCATAACAACTGGTAGCGTATAACATGCAGTATATAATATTTTGAGTGTGAATAATGTGGGATAGCGCTTTTTTGAGGCTCATAATGTTAATAAAAACCACAGCCTCATACTATGTACTATATTCATACAAAAATGAGACAAAAGAGACGACAGTTTCAGGCATGGCCCATCCTCAGGTCGTCAGACCTGAGGATGGGCCCATGCCTGAAACTGTCGTCTCTTTTGTCTCATTTTTGTATTAATATATTACATAGTATGGGGCTGTGGTTTTTATTAACTCTATTATTTTAAGTGTGTATATATTTCAGAGACTGGGCTATTTCCACCCCAAAAAACTTGCGTGGCATTTAGGTCCATAAAACACAGTTTGCAAAACAATCAGTAGGTACGGAAACAATAGGTAGGTACGGAAACAATAGGTAGGTACGGAAACAATAGGTAGGTACGGAAACAATAGGTAGGTACGGAAACAATAGGTAGGTACTATATCGTTACACTTACGGCAGAGGTAGACGGTCTTGTTGCAGCCGTTTTCGGTCTCCAGCTGGCGGCAGCGGGCCGGCGGCGCTCCGCAGTGCTTCCACACGCACTCGAGCCTGCCGCCGTGACAGTGGCAGCGGTGACATGGGGTCCGCCTTGGTCATGTGACCCCCCGTCGGACACCGACCGGCCCTCGAACACGCAGTCACCCGGCAGATGGTCTGAAATGTGTGGTCAATCAGCCGAGATGCTAGCGGAAGAAGATGCTTCCTATGGTGATGCTTCCACCGCTGTCAATGTGTTGGCTACGTTCGGGATTAAGGGGAATATCTATGTCTTCGAAGTATCGGCATGATATGCATAACAGCACCGTTCTGGGCAATGGTGATAACGACGAAGCCTGCCAGCATTGTAACCGACTCAGAGTTGAGTCATGAATCGACTCATGAGTTGGACATTGTTGGATGAGTCACGAGTCGATTCGATTCAATACAAAAAACAGCACTTGAGTCAAGAGTCGAGTCGATTCAATTTGTTTGAAACAGCACTTGAGTCAAGAGTCGAGTCAGTTCTTCGGCTGTGAGCAGCCTTGAGTCGACTCAAACAAATTTGAGTCTTTTACAACAGGGACATACTCAAGGGGGCCACTGGGGCCACGTCCCCCCCGAGCAAGCCAGTATACATTATATAAAATGCGATTTTGCTGACACTCGATCCCCCTCCCCCCGGGCAACATCAAGGAGGAATTCAACTGTGATGGTGATTCAAATTGAGTCGACTCAAATACATTTTTTAGTCGAGTCCGATCATTTTTTTTTTAAACAGCACTTGCGTAAAGAGCCGAGTCCATTCAATAAAAAAACAGCACTTGAGTCAAGAGTCGAGTCAGTTCTTCGGCTGTTGAGTCAGACTTGAGTCGACTAAAAAATTAGTCGTTGCAAGTCTGCACTGCAGTCTCCAGACTGATATTTCAAACACGAAAAAGGCATGACAAGAAAGAGGCGAGACAAAGGATGTGAGGCATCGCGCTCATAACTACTAACAAATAACATGGCATCACATTGCACGGCTGACCTTGTGACGCGAGTGTCACGGCAGAAAGCAGCACCAGCAGTCGCGTGGCCGTCCACATGACTCCTTTGCCACAGGCCCGCCGTGTTGTCCCGTGTCCGGCGCAGACCAGCCCCGCTCCAGCGCCGCTGTCGTGTTCGCCCCCGGTATATTACGGCACCACACGGCACCACTCTCACCACCGTACTGCGGAGCTCTAGAGAGGTGCTCCCGCTCGAGTGCCCGGTTCGCGACTGACTGACACGTCTCCGCCGCGGGGTGCGGTGGAGATGGGAGACGGCGCTGAGAGGAGAGGGAGGGGACGGGGGCGGGAACAGGGGGAGGTCGACTCCCATGTCATGCACCAGATTCGCCCGAGAGGGTCGGCAGACTCACGGTCTTGGTGCAATGGGTTGCACTGCGTCTCTTGCACTTGCAGGCGGGAGACAGACGGCTGGGAAAAACATGTCTGTGGTTCCCCTGCAGTTTGACCTATGTGGTAAAAGCAGGGGCGGATCTAGCCGTGGGTTTGTAGGGGGGGTGGTGGGGGGGCAAATCCATGGCGTATTCCAAAAAGTTGTTGAGCGGAGGGGGGGGGGGGGGGTGGTGGGGGGGGGTAGGAGGGACGTAGCCGATAATTTTTGAGTGGGAGTCGGCTGAAATGACGAATAAATGTACCCCCATTTGTATGCGTGTAAAAATGCCTTTGCAGTATTTTTAATGTGTTTTTTATGTTATAGTAGGTACTTGTTATTTAGCAACGCAAGCGGTGCTAAATTTTACGGCTTTGCCTGAAAACCCCAGAAATATGGGCGGTGGGGCCTTGTAGAGGATAAAGACATAAAGACATAAAGACATAAAAGAAAAGTGCAACAAAGAGCCTCTTGGGCCCATCCGAGGTTGCACCCCCCCCCCCCCATCCCCCCCCCCCCTCCACCAGTCTCGCCCCTTCAAATCACCTTACTCTACCTGCATAAAAGAAGGCTAATCCCACGAGTATTTATGAACTAATCCTTCTCAGTAAAGTATTTATCTAATCTAATTTTGAAGGAAGCAAGTGTCACTGC
>JAXIVJ010006755.1:22500-64851 GCA_036785665.1 Chirona hameri | reverse complement strand
CACAGTAACATTTCCGGATTTTAACATTACGCCTATGGGAGTTAAATGGAAAGAATCGACTTCAAAGTGCCTCCGTCAACACCTACTTTCGGAAGGTGGTTACGCCCATGCAATCTGGGTGCTGCAGTCGCACCAGGAGTGACACATTACGCGCCTCAGGAGACACCTGATGCCTTCAAACATCAGCGTTCGTTATCATACGCTATAGACAGGCACATCGCACACAATGCCCTCTTACTTTTCGCAAATGGATTGTCGGGTTTTCCCCAGAATAATTGAGTTACATAGTAAAACTTACTTATAAAGGTGGTGGAAGTCACACGGTAGTCACATTTTTATGGAACTTACCTCTTCTGCACGTACGGACATTTCATAGTGCGCGGTGATGCCACCGCGTAGTTTCTGCAGTGCTGGCTGAGGCAGAGCCAGTCATCTCTTTTATGTCAATGAAAACACCTCACTTAGGCATATTTCCGGCTACAATAATCAATATATTTTTTTTTTGTCCAACGACAGCACCAGTTACTTAGTTTTTCCCATAAAATTATATGTTTTTCATGAATTTTCATGCCAAAAAATTAATACGCCACCACCAAATTTACCTACAATTCGTATATCTCGAATTTGTAATATCGGTGACCGAAGGTCAATTCGATTTGATAAACTTCCATTATAAGTAAATGGAGAAAATGGAAACACGTGGAAATCCACAGAAAACGCTTAAATTTGACCAGTTTTCACCAGGTGCCTACACCATTCTTATGCCAAATGCAAAGATACAAGTCATATTTGTGTTATGTGACCTCTACGAGGTCAACTCAGGTGACCCAAGAAGTTACGTGTTCTTTTTTATGCAATAACTCTTTGCCAAATGAAGGTAGAAGAGTAATGGAACTATCAACATTGTGCTTCGCTCGTCGAGACACGTTGATTGATGTAAAATTTGAACTTGATCTGCCTTGACCTGAGCACAGGACAGGTCAATTTTCGAATATGATCTAACTAGGTCATGATCATCCGATATACCATTCGATGTGTCTCGACAGAGAAACACAATGGTGAAAACTGTAAGTATCACTCTATCATGCGCATCTCAAAAGTTATTCCCTAAAAACAATTCCGTTATTTTGAGAATGTTTCACGTTCGATGGCCTTCCCTGAGCTAGCTATTGACCCGAGATCAAATCTGATGAAGCCTGAGTGACAACAAATTGAATTATCTTTCGCACTGGCGGATCCTGCCTCTCTCCGTGGGGGCATCTTTTTGTGGCAAAAAGGTACCCCCATTTTTCCCAGCATATTTGGGCCGGTCGCCTTACTTTGGTATTCGAGCTAAGAAATTCACTTTTCAAATTCACAAAACAAAAAAAAAACAAAAAAAATATCCGAAAAAAGTTTTTCCTATTTTGGACGGTGAAAAACACCAAATTTCGAATATTCGAGATGGCCATTTTGAAGAGAATGTCATTTATTTTCTTTTGACGTTTGTATTTGCACTTTGCTTCAAAACTCTATTTTCTACGATTGTTCAAACATTTATCGTTTTTCCGCCAAAAATGGCATGACATGACGTCATTAAAACGTCATTATTTCCCACAATACTGCATCAATTTAATTGAACTTTGGGTGAGAAGGTGTAGAATTGATGCAGCAAAAGGTACTGAAAGTTTGACGTTGATATCTATCATAGTTTTGAAATTATTGAGAAAATCCGGGAGGGGGGCTGATTCTGCCCCCCCCACCCCCCAGCGGAGTGCGGGTTAAGTGTCACCGGGGCTGCTTGAATTGCATCAGGTGCGCTGTTTTGTCTATCATTGAAAGAAAGGGATACATACAAACTTCAAATTCAATCACTCGAGAGAAGAAAAAAACTTCTGTTTTCATGAAGTTTCCTCCTAACATCATTGTTTTTCACGTTCAGTGCAGGGAACGTGCGGGGGGGGGGGGCATACTTGTATTGAATGCCCCTCTCAGATTTCTGTGGAGGGGGGGGGGGGGCATTTGTCGCTGATGCCCCCTGGACCCGCCAGTGCCAGCAATTGTCGTCAAGGAGAGCCTCTGCCAGACACTTACCTAATGGAATTCATTTTCCCATTTTCCAATTTTGTATAAGCTATTGCGAAAGTTGTGTCATGCCGCGAAGCGGCGCGAAATTTTCCGTTTTTTACTGTGGATAGCTGGATTTTGACTGCTACAAAGACGATTTTACGATAAATTGGGAACGCGCGCGGGGGGGGGGCATACTTGTATTGAATGCCCCCTCCCAGATTCATGCGGGCGGGGGGGGGGGCATTTTCCCCTGATGCCCCCCCCCCCTGGATCCGCCAGTAATCTTTCGGACGTTTTTTTTCGCGCGTCGCTATACTTTTTTTGATCTCGAGATATAGACGGGTTTTGGTAAGGACACCCATTTATGACCTAAATTTTACCTTTGTTGTCCTCTGGTGACCTCAATGGCCTAAATGACCTGACCTAAATAATGACTTAGTACTTTCATAGGACCTTGTTTCTTTCGAGCTATCTAACTTGTTTCTATTTGCCGCTATACGTTGCATGACTTTTGAAATATTGTAGGGGCGGATATATAACGGACGGATATAGATAACGGACGTGTTCGTTGTCGATAAGCTTCGGCTTTCTTGCGCTTAGCGTTTTTGCAGATAGCGGCATTGAAAAATGTTGCTACATTGTGACATTGCATCAATGTCATCAATCTACATCTACATGCAATCAATGTTACATAACTCCAAGGCTGAAAAACAACTTGATTCTATTGCTTAAATCGATTAACTCCAAGTTAACTCGGCCTCAATTCACTGCGCCACATTAAAGGAAATAGTTCACCTTCAACATTAGTTTTAAACTGAGATAGCAGTTTTGTAGCCCGTGTTGGGAAACCCCTATCTGCAAGTTTTCTTGACTGAAAAGACTTCCCAGCCGAATATATTTGATTTTTTGGCGAAGGAATGCGGTGCTGGCGAAAGAATGTTGTACTGGTTCTAGCCCGGGCAGAGGCTATACCATCAGCCAATCAGCTTGCAGCTGGTGCTAGCAAGCGAACGCCGGCCGCCGGTTGGCACATCTCCAATGCGAGTCTATCCTTACGCGACTACTTTCGAATCTGATTGGCTGAACCATTGTTTACATTCGCGTGACGTCAGGACTCTGACTCAGAGAGTATGCATATAGTTTTGCTAAACAATACAAATTTACGACCTTATGTCCTTGAATCGGCGCGATATAAGGCCATTTTTGACAATATAAAAAGAAATTGTATTAAAAGATATAATCAAATCGTGTTTGGTAAACAATTTCCAAGGTGGACTATTTCCTTTAAATTAATAATCTTTTGTTTTGTAAATTCACGCGCTATTCCTTCGTCCCTACTGCCGACTGCCTACTTCAGGAGATCAGTAAATGCGCGCTGCCAATGCTGAGCCAAGGCCATAGAGACTAGGTAGACCCGTCCGGGGTAGGCAGCGAAATGCGTGATGTCACGGGCACGTGACGTCACACACTCCCTATTCAAATAGTGTTAAATCGGCCTACTTTCGCGTCCTACCATTTGCATACCTTAAGTGCCAGAGGGATCAATTGAGCACTAAATGATAGATTGAAATGTCTTCTACAGCTCGCTTTTGGGACATTTTCTCCTAAATTGCAAGGGTGAGCCGCTAGACGATGTCAAGCGAGGCATGCAACCGAGCGAGGCCCATGCCCATATAAGGCAATGTTTGGATTTTGGCAACGGGGAACTGTCGCTGGGTGCTGTTTTTGGTTGAAGTGCGAATTTTGTATTATTTCACCTGGTTGTTGATGAAGTAAGGTGACTTGAGGATGCTTTGTAGTAGTATCTATCAGGTGAAAGTATTTTTACATCTGGATTACACTTGTTTCACCTACAATTATGTTGAAGATCGTTGAGTGGCGAATGCGCCACCGTATATAAACATGGCGGCCGCGCCGGTCGAGGGCGTAATTCTTTTGGTAGACCGAGAAGTGCCACGAGACGGTCTACGAAAGTAAATACGCTTCTCCCGATTCGGCCACCCCACTGGTGGAAATCGAGCTGTCAAATGACGCCATGGGACAGGGTGGACACGTTACGGAGATAGCCATGACACCCCCCTGATGCTGAGCAGATGGCGGCGGCCAGGACAGCCGAAGGCGACTTCCGTTTAACGGATCACAGGTTGATAAATGCAATTTTCCAACGATTCGGTGTAACCCCAAATAGGTTAACGGCACCACCGACGCCAACGACGTCGCCTCTTCATGCAGCGAAGCAAGCGGGGACCGCTGGCAGGCGCGTAACCACAACTGATCAACGCCAAACGTCGCAAGAAAAAAAACACAAAAACCACAAAACCCGAACGAACAGAATGTAGTAATAAAGAGTCCCGTAAGAATTGAATTGAATAATCTTTGTGTGATCCATTGTGGGACTTACAGATAATTAAAAGCTCTAAAATTGATGAAAAACGCACACACGCATGGCATTACTTGCCTGGCTTAAAGCGTCTTACATTTAGTAGCTCCTTCTTCAATCGTCATCCAGATGGCAAAGAGCGCAAGAATTGTCACGTATGCCAAGGTGGTTTACATCAAGGCGATATGTTTGCATAGCAGTTTCACACAATTTAATAATTTCAGACTTACCTTCATGTAAAGGTAAGCTTAATTCAATTAATTTATACTGATATGGGGTGGGTGGCCGTTCGGGAGAAGTGTCCTTGGGGCGGAATTAGCTTCCTGCATCTTGGATTTTTATCTTCACAGTCACGTGACCTTTCTATGGTCAACGTGTTATAGTAAACCGTAAATAAACCCTCTTGCGGCAGCTTGCTTCTGAGTTCGTAACCGCTAGTTTATCTCAGCCACGCAGATTACTGATGCAGATTCTAAGATAATAAAGCTATGGACAGTAATGCCGATCAAGTACTCGTTACCTGATACAAGTCTCGAAAAACGCCAAAGTTTAAAGGAAATAGTTCACCTTCAACATTAGTTTTAAACTGAGATAGCAGTTTGGTAGCCCGTGTTGGGAAACCCCTATCTGCAAGTTTCCTTGACTGAAAAGACTTTCCAGCCGAATATATTTGATTTTTTGGCGAAGGAATGCGGTGCTGGCGAAAGAATGTTGTACTGGTTCTAGCCCGGGCAGAGGCTATACCACCAGCCAATCAGCTTGCAGCTGGTGCTAGCAAGCGAACGCCGGCCGCCGGTTGGCACATCTCCAATGCGAGTCTAACCTTACGCGACTACTTTCGAATCTGATTGGCTGAACCATTTTTTACATTCGCGTGACGTCAGGACTCTGACTCAGAGAGTATGCATATCGTTTTGCTAAACAATACAAATTTACGACCTTATGTCCTGAATCGGCGCGATATAAGACCATTTTTGACAATATAAAAAGAAATTGTATTAAAAGATATAATCAAATCGTGTTTGGTAAACAATTTCCAATTGGTGAACTATTTCCTTTAAAGGAAATAGTTCACCTTCAACATGGGTTTTGAACTGAAATAGCGGTTTTGTAGCCCGTGTTGAGAAATCCTTATCTGTAACTTTTCTTGGCTGAAAAGACTTTCCAGCCGAAGATATTTGACTTTTTGGCGAAGGAATGCGGCGCATATATGATATACCGTACCGTCTGAGAGTGCCAGCACTGGTCTGAGCATGCGCAGACCAATAACGCACACCATAACATTAATAATTTACGACCTTCTGTCCTGAATTGGCGCGATGTAGGACCATTTTTGAAAAGAAAAAAAGAAACTGTATTAAAAAATATAATAAAATCGTGTTCTGAAGAAAAAAATCCGAAGGTGAACTATTTCCTTTAACGCTGATAATTGCTGAAAAAATGGACTAAATGAGCATTGAGGTACCTGGTATATGTCTTAAACGTGTTTAAAGCTCATACAAGTGCAAAAGAGTGCGTTTCCTTTCAGGACGGAAACCCGTATATTGTATAATCCCTTTAAAGGGATTATGCGTTTTTTTCCCAGAATAATTTAGTTACATAGTTAAACGTACTTATAAAGGTGGTAGAAGTCCCACGGTAGCCAAATTTTTCTGGAAATGACCTCTTCTGCACGTAAGGACATTCCAAAGTGCGCGGTGATGCCACCGCGTATTTTCTGCAGGACCGGCTGAGGCAGAGCCAGTCATCTCTTTTATGCTAATAAAAACACGTCACTTATGGCATATTTCCGGTAAAATAAGCAATATTTGAAAGAAAATAAACTTTTTTGTTCCGACACCAGCAGTTACCTAGTTTTCCCATAAAATTCTATATTTTTCGTGAATTTTCATGCCAAGAAATGAAAACACCACCACCAAATTCTCAACGCCAGAGATAAGAAAACCACAACAACACAAAACCTCAACGAACAGTGTGTAGTGATACAAAGTCCCGTCAGTTTTGAATTGCATAATAATTTTGTGATCCAGTGTAGGACTTGCAGATAATTCAAAACTCTAAAATTTATCTTAAGATAAAAGTGGTGGACAGTAGTGCCGATCAAGTATTCGTTATCTGATACTAGTCTCGAAAAAACGCAGGCCAAACGTTTCAGGTCAATGGGTGACCTTCCAGGTCAAGTGAATGACCTCGGATTTACCACGTCCAGAACAGCGATTTTGCTCTTCAGAAAACCTCAAAATTAGAAATTGATAAATGTAAATAAACAGGCATGTTCCTCGACCAGTTTTGGCTCAGAAATACAAAAAAAAAGTAATTATTTGTTCGTATCTTGTCCAAAAATGTAAAAAAGTTATTTGAAAAAATGACGTCATCAGTTTCTCATACTTAGGAAGCCATCACTCAGTCAAAAATTAAGATATTTTTGGTATGGGTATTGCCCATACTCAGTTCTCTCATATATATTCCGGTTTTTCTAATATCTTTTAAAATTTTGATTTTGTGGAGATTTTTCCCAAAACAAATCATTTTTTTTAGGGGTCAAAAACCCCAAATTTTGACAATCAAAGATTGCTATTTTAAAGAGAATGCCATTTTGCATCTTTGGTGAATTGCGTTTGCAATTTGCTTTAAAACTCTGTTTTTTACAATGTTTTCAATATTTCTCATTTTGTACCAACATGACGTCATCAAAACATTATTATCTCCCAAATTTCTTGACCAATTTCAATTACATTTTTACAACCTACGTATAATTGTTGTAAACTCAGCTACCAAAACTTTCAGCAAGGTGCACCCCATGTGTCAAAAGTTATTAAATAAAAACCTCAGGGGGGCCTGTCAGCCCCCCCCCGTAGGGCGAGGGTTAAATGGAAGGCGCACCAACTGGTAAGCAGTAGCCGCCCACATAAATGTGCAGAGGCACTGAAGCCCCTATGGAAAATAACGTGTAATCACTGGCGGATCCAGCCGTCGTTTTTTTTGGGGGGGGCAACTTTTTGTGGCAAAAAGGTACCCCCCATTTTTTTTTCTCCGCGGATTTGGGCCGGTTACCTTATTTTGGTATTCGAGCATAAGAAATTCACTTTTCAAATTCACAACAAACAAAAAATTGGGGTTAAAAAAAAAAAATGGAAATCCGAGAGCCATTTTGAAGAAAATGTATTTCCCTTCTCTTCGCGTGTTTTATTTGCAATTTGCTTGAAAACTGATTTCTACGATTTGCCAAACATTTATCGTTTTTCCACCAAAAATGGCATGACATGACGTCATTAAAACGTCATTATCTCCCAAAATACTACATCAATTGCATTTAGAGTTGGTGAGAAGACTTAGACTTGATGCAGGATAAGGTACTGCAAGTTTTACGTTGATATCTATCATAGTTTTCAGGTTATTGAGAAAATCAGGGAGGGGAAGATTCTGCCCTCCCTCCCCCCCCCCCCCCCCCCCCCACGGGTTCGGACAACAAATCACATAGAGGTCAAAGGTCAAGGTCACGGGGACGAATACGATATTTTAAGCTTCGGTACCAGCTTGTGTACCCTCTAGTTTTTAGTTTACCTTCCGATTTGCTTGCAATGGGCAAAAAGGGACTCGTCGGCATCCCAGCTTGCGTCAGGAAAAACAAAAAATCACCTAGAGGTCCAAGGTCAAGGTCACGGGGACGAATACGAGATTTTAAGCTTCGGTACCAGCTTGTGTACCATCTAGTTTTTTTTTCGTTTACCGTCCGATTTGCTCGCAATGGGAAAAAAAGGACTGGCCGGCACCCCACCTTGCGTCAGGAGAAACAAAAAATCACCTAGAGGTCCAAGGTCAAGGTCACGGGGACGAATACGAGATTTTAAGCTTCGGTACCAGCTTGTGTACCTTCTAAGTTTTTTTCGTTTACCGTCCAATTTGCTCGCAATGGGAAAAAAGGGACTCGCCGGCAACCCACCTTGCGTCAGGAATAACACAAAATCACCTAGAGGTCAAAGGTCAAGGTCACTGGGACGAATACGAGATTCTAAGCTTCGGTACCAGCTTGTGTACCCTCTAGTTTTTTCGTTTACCGTCCGATCTGCTCGCAATGGAAAAAAAGGGACTCGCTGGCACCCTAGCTTGCGTCAGGAAAAACAAAAAAATACATAGAGGTCAAAGGTCAAGGTCACGGGGACGAATACGATATTTTAAGCTTCGGTACCAGCTTGTGTACCCTCTAGTTTTTTAGTTTACCGTCCGATTTGCTTGCAATTGGCAAAAAGGGACTCCACGGCACCCCAGCTTGCGTCAGGTAAAACAAAACATCGCCTAGAGGTCAAAGGTAAAAGTCACGGGGACGAATACGAGATTATAAGCTTCGGTACCAGAATGGTGTACCCTCTAGTTTTTTAGTTTACAATCCGATTTGCTCGCAATGGGCAAAAAGGAACTCGAAGGCACGTTAGCTTGCGTCAGGAAAAACAAAAAGTCATCCAGAGGTCAAAGGTCAAGGTCACGGGGACGAATACGAGATTATAAGCTTCGGTACCAGCATGGTGTACCCTCTAGTTTTTTGGTTTACCGTCCCATTTGCTCGCAATGGACAAAAATGGACTCGCCGGCACCTTAGCTTGCGTCAGAACAAAAAATCACATAGAGGTCAAAGGTCAAGGTCACGGGGACGAATACGAGATTTTAAGCTTCGGTACCAGCTTGTGTACCCTTTAGTTTTTTAGTTTACCGTCCGATTTGCTTGCAATGGGCAACAAGGGACTCGACGGCACCCCAGCTTGCGTCAGATAAAACAAAACATCACCTAGAGGTTAAAGGTCAAGGTCACGGGGACGAAAACGAGATTTTAAGCTTCGGTGCCTGCTTGTGTACCCTTTAGTTTTTTTTCGTTTACCGTCCGATTTGCTCGCAATGGGCAAAAAGGGACTCGCCGGCACGTTAGCTTGCGTCAGGAAAAACAAAAAGTCACCCAGAGGTCAAAGGTCAAGGTCACGGGGACGAATACGAGATTTTAAGCTTCGGTACCAGCATGGTGTACCCTCTAGTTTTTTGGTTTACCGTCCCATTTGCTCGCAATGGACAAAAAGCGACTCGCCGGCACCCCACCTTGCGTCAGGAAAAACAAAAAATTGCCTAGAGGTCCAAGGTGAAGGTCACGGGGACGAATACGAGATTTTAAGCTTCGGTACCAGCGTGTGTACCTTCTAGTTCTTTCGTGTACCGTCCGATTTGCTCACAATGGGGAAAAAAGGACTCGCCGGCACCCCACCTTGCGTCACGAATAATAAAAAATCACCTAGAGGTCAAAGGTCAAGGTCACGGGGACGAATACGAGATTCTAAGCTTCGGTACCAGCTTGTGTACCCTCTAGTTTTTTCGTTTACCGTCCGATCTGCTCGCAATGAAAAAAGGGACTCGCTGGCACCCTAGCTTGCGTCAGGAAAAACAAAAAAATACATAGAGGTCAAAGGTCAAGGTCACGGGGACGAATACGAGATTTTAAGCTTCGGTACCAGCTTGTGTACCCTCTAGTTTTTTTAGTTTACCGTCCGATTTGCTTTCAATTGGCAAAAAGGGACTCGACGGCACCCCAGCTTGCGTCAGGAAATACAAAACATCACCTAGAGGTCAAAGGTAAAGGTCACGGGGTCGAATACAAGATTCTAAGCTTCGGTACCAGCATGGTGTACCCTCTAGTTTTGTTTTGTTTACAATCCGATTTGCTCGCAATGGGCAAAAAGGAACTCGCCGGCACGTTAGCTTGCGTCAGGAAAAACACAAAGTCATCCAGAGGTCAAAGGTCAAGGTCACGGGGACGAATACGAAATTCTAAGCTTTGGTACCAGCATGGTGTACCCTCTAGTGTTTTCGTTTACCGTCCGATTTGCTCGCAATGGGTAAAAAGGGACTCGCCGGCACCTTAACTTGCGTCAGGAAAAAAAAACATCACCTAGAGGTCAAAGGTCAAGGTCACGGGGACGAATACGAAATTCTAAGCTTCGGTACCAGCATGGTGTACCCTCTAGTTTTTTCGTTTACCGTCCGATTTGCTTGCAATGGTCAAAAAGGGACTCGACGGCACCCCAGCTTGCGTCAGGAAAAATAAAACATCACCTAGAGGTCAAAGGCCAAGGTCACGGTGACGAATACGAGATTTTAAGCTTCGGTACCAGCTTGTGTACCCTTCAGTTTTTTTGTTTACCGTCCGATTTGCTTTCAATGGGCAAAAAGGGACACGACGGCACCCCAGCTTGCGTCAAGAAAAACGGAACATCACCTAGAGGTCAAAGGTCAAGGTCACGGGGACGAATACGAAATTTTAAGCTTCGGTACCAGCTTGTGTACCGTCTAGTTTTTTGTTTTTGTTTACCGTCTGATCTGCTCGCAATGGAAAAAAGGACTCGCTGGCACCCTAGCTTGCGTCAGGAAAAACAAAAAATCACATAGAGGTCAAAGGTCAAGGTCACGGGGACGAATACGAGATTGTAAGCTTCGGTACCAGCTTGTGTACCCTCTAGTTTTTTTCGTATACCGTCCGATTTGCTTGCAATGGGCAAAAAGGGACTCGTTGGCACCCCAGCTTGCGTCAGGTAAAACAAAACATCATCCAGATGTCAAAGGTCAAGGTCACGGGGACGAATACGAGATTCTAAGCTTCGGTACCAGCATGGTGTACCCTCTAGTTTTGTTTAGTTTACAATCCGATTTGCTCGCAATGGGCAAAAAGGAACTCACCGGCACGTTAGCTTGCGTCAGGAAAAACAAAAAGTCATCCAGAGGTCAAAGGTCAAGGTCACGGGGACGAATACGAGATTCTAAGTTTCGGTACCAGCATGGTGTACCCTCTAGTTTTTTGGTTTACCGTCCCATTTGCTCGCAATGGACAAAAAGCGACTCGCCGGCACCCCACCTTGCGTCAGGAAAAACAAAAAATTGCCTAGAGGTCCAAGGTGAAGGTCACGGGGACGAATACGAGATTTTAAGCTTCGGTACCAGCTTGTGTACCTTCTAGTTCTTTCGTGTACCGTCCGATTTGCTCACAATGGGGAAAAAGGACTCGCCGGCACCCCACCTTGCGTCACGAATAATACAAAATCACCTAGAGGTCAAAGGTCAAGGTCACGGGGACGAATACGAGATTCTAAGCTTCGGTACCAGCTTGTGTACCCTCTAGTTTTTTCGTTTACCGTCCGATCTGCTCGCAATGAAAAAAAGGGACTCGCTGGCACCCTAGCTTGCGTCAGGAAAAACAAAAAAATACATAGAGGTCAAAGGTCAAGGTCACGGGGACGAATACGAGATTTTAAGCTTCGGTACCAGCTTGTGTACCCTCTAGTTTTTTAGTTTACCGTCCGATTTGCTTTCAATTGGCAAAAAGGGACTCGACGGCACCCCAGCTTGCGTCAGGAAATACAAAACATCACCTAGAGGTCAAAGGTAAAGGTCACGGGGTCGAATACAAGATTCTAAGCTTCGGTACCAGCATGGTGTACCCTCTAGTTTTTTGTTTGTTTACAATCCGATTTGCTCGCAATTGGCAAAAAGGAACTCGCCGGCACGTTAGCTTGCGTCAGGAAAAACACAAAGTCATCCAGAGGTCAAAGGTCAAGGTCACGGGGACGAATACGAAATTCTAAGCTTTGGTACCAGCATGGTGTACCCTCTAGTGTTTTCGTTTACCCTCCGATTTGCTCGCAATGGGCAAAAAGGGACTCGCCGGCACCTTAACTTGCGTCAGGAAAAAAAACATCACCTAGAGGTCAAAGGTCAAGGTCACGGGGACGAATACGAAATTCTAAGCTTCGGTACCAGCATGGTGTACCCTCTAGTTTTTTTCGTTTACCGTCCGATTTGCTTGCAATGGTCAAAAAGGGACTCGACGGCACCCCAGCTTGCGTCTGGAAAAAGAAAACATCACCTAGAGGTCAAAGGCCAAGGTCACGGTGACGAATACGAGATTTTAAGCTTCGGTACCAGCTTGTGTACCCTTCAGTTTTTTTGTTTACCGTCCGATTTGCTTGCAATGGGCAAAAAGGGACACGACGGCACCCCAGCTTGCGTCAGGAAAAAACAGAACATCACCTAGAGGTCAAAGGTCAAGGTCACGGGGACGAATACGAAATTTTAAGCTTCGGTACCAGCTTGTGCACCGTCTAGTTTTTTGTTTTTGTTTACCGTCTGATCTGCTCGCAATGGAAAAAAGGACTCGCTGGCACCCTAGCTTGCGTCAGGAAAAACAAAAAATCACATAGAGGTCAAAGGTCAAGGTCACGGGGACGAATACGAGATTGTAAGCTTCGGTACCAGCTTGTGTACCCTCTAGTTTTTTTCGTATACCGTCCGATTTGCTTGCAATGGGCAAAAAGGGACTCGTTGGCACCCCAGCTTGCGTCAGGTAAAACAAAACATCATCCAGATGTCAAAGGTCAAGGTCACGGGGACGAATACGAGATTCTAAGCTTCGGTACCAGCATGGTGTACCCTCTAGTTTTTTTTAGTTTACAATCCGATTTGCTCGCAATGGGCAAAAAGGAACTCACCGGCACGTTAGCTTGCGTCAGGAAAAAAAAGTCATCCAGAGGTCAAAGGTCAAGGTCACGGGGACGAATACGAGATTCTAAGCTTCGGTACCAGCATGGTGTACCCGCTAGTTTTTTCTGTTTACCGTCCGATTTGCTCGCAATGGGCAAAAAGGGACTCGCCGGCACCTTAGCTTGCGTCAGGAAAAACAAAACATCACCTAGAGGTCAAAGGTCAAGGTCACGGGGACGAATACGAGATTTTAAGCTTCGGTACCAGCTTGTGTACCCTCTAGTTTTTTTTTTTTTTTTTACCGTCCGATTTGCTCGCAATTGGCAAAAAGGGACTCGCCGGCACGTTATCTTGCGTCAGGAAAAACAAAACATCACCTAGAGGTCAAAGGTCAAGGTCACGGGGACGAATACGAGATGTTAAGCTTCGGTACCGGAGCTTACAATCTCGAAAAAACTAGAAGGTACACAAGCTGGTACCGAAGCTTAAAATCTCGTATTCGTCCCCGTGACCTTGACCTTTAGGTGATGTTTTGTTTTTCCTGACGCAAGCTGGGGTGCCGGCGAATCTCTTTTTGCCTATTGCGAGCAAATCAGACGGTAAACGAAAAAAGTAGAGGGTACACAAGCTGGTACCGAAGCTTAGAATCTCGTATTCGTCCCCGTGACCTTGACCTTTGACATCTGGATGACTTTTTGTTTTTCCTGACGCAAGCTAACGTGCCGGCGAGTCCCTTTGTGCCCATTGCGAGCAAATCGGACGGTAAACGAAAAAACTAGAGGGTACACAATCTGGTACCGAATCTTAAAATCTCGTATTCGTCCCCGTGACCTTGACCTTTTACCTATAGGTGATTTTTTGTTTTTTCCTGACGTAAGGTGGGGTGTCGTCGAGTCCCTTTTTGCCCATTGCGAGCAAATCGGACGGTAAACGAAAAAAAACTAGAGGGTACACCATGCTGGTACCGAAGCTTAAAATCTCGTATTCGTCCCCGTGACCTTGACCTTTGACCTCTGGATGACTTTTTGTTTTTCCTGACGCAAGCTAACGTGCCGGCGAGTCCCTTTTTGCCCATTGCGAGCAAATCGGACGGTAAACGTAACGTAAACTATCTTAAAATCTCGTATTCGTCCCCGTGACCTGGACCTTTGACCTCTAGGTGATTTTTTGTGGGTTTTTTTTCTGACGTAAGCTGGGGTGCCGGCGAGTCGTTTGAGCCCCGTTCGATTAAATCGGACGGTAAACGAAACAATTAGAGGGTACCCCGTGCGATGACATTTCAGTGACCTCTGGAGGTCAAACCATTTGTCCTAGTTCAAAACGGAGTGCATATTCGTGCACAACTCGATGAGATCTACCCATATGCTAAGTTTGGGGAAAATCGGAACTCGATGCTGAAAACGAATACGAATACGACGCTAACTTGACGCACATGGCCAAACTTACCTTCAGAAGTATTATATTTACCCAGGGGTGTGTCATCCCTATCTCCGTAACGTGTCCACTTCTACTTATGACGTCACCCCAGTAGTCAATTCTGGCGCATGTCGTCTGCAGTCGGTTAAAACTGTTTTTCGCAAATAACTTTTTGACAAATATAGATACAGCAATGATTTGATGTCATCGTGTTCGCCTCGTCAGAACACGTCGATTCATACAAATTCCATGTGGTTTAGGTCAAATCAAAATTTCATCGAAGGGGCGGGGCTTAGAGCCTCAGCTGGTGACCGCCGAACCGCAGGGGGACCGTAAACAAGGCCCTGACCTTTGATGACCTCTAGTGACCTCAATATTGATCTGAGCTTAAAATGATCGAGAAGATTTCTATTTGCCTTGTTTTGAGATTTTCAACGCTGTCTTTTTCTTTTTCGTAACATTTTTACTTTCCGAGTTAGATGATATTTATTTCTCCCGAAATAGCATTAACTGCAATGGCGGAGGAGGCCGATGGATCCACATGACGTCACGCTCTGACGTCATGATCACACAGAATCGCCGGATGACTCTACCTCCTATATATGACCTTGTATTTACCGTGCTTCAGACAACGCTTATATATGTCCTAGCCTTCGGATTGTGTCTTGCGCCACTAATGTTTCTTTTGCCTATGTCGATTGCTACCAAATTACTTCCATATTTTTTCACCAAAGAATTACTTTTATCACAAAGATAAAAAATAAGGTATCGTTTAGTCATTAACGATCACTTTTTGAGTGAACCTTTTGGGGGGTCAAACAGGCCACTTTGGGCTTTGGGGGGGGGCGGCCGCCCTAAATGCCCCCCCCCCCCCTGGATCCGCCAGTGCGTGTAATGGACCGAAGAACATGGTTATTTTCCTCGAGAAGGCGCCTATTGATGCGACGACAGAACCCAGCAGTGCACCCGGAATATGAACAGGACGCTCCAAATCCGAGGAGGGTGCCCCCAATTCCGGAGAGTTACATGACGTACACTTACATGACGAGTTATTTTGACGCGACATTGCAATTTGTCCACGACAACCTTGCCGCCCCTGATCAATGATCATCACCATGGCGCAGTCAGGTACCGAAAAAATGCCCCCCCCCCCCCTGATTAAATCCCTGGATCCGCCCCTGTCAGGAAGTCGATCAGGCGGTCGGGCACAGGGTGATAGAACAACGGGTATAACAGTAAGGAATTTAACGCCCAAATTAATGAGACAAGATATAATTTTTCTGGTAATTGTTTTGTCTATTATAAATTGACAGTATTGTTTGATATCAATAACTTGTATTTCCATAGATTATATCTTCATTTAGTTAATTTAATTCCACCAAATATACGACGTAGTAGTCGAAGTAGTGTATATTTCAGTACATGTAGTGCAACTGTAGTGGATTTGGAAGCGGTCACGAAAACTCAACTATAACGCGCGAAATACATTCGTTGTGCTTTTGTTTTCAGATATAAAAATACATGATGAGCCATCCATGATCCTTCGGTAGGCATGTTGGTAGGTGGTCACCTACCTAAATCCTAAATAAAGTAGTTTGTGGGGATGTTGTGACTATTTCTTGTGAAACACATAACGAGATCATAGCTTTGATATTGTTAAATACTGCTGAATGTTTTGATTGAATGGCTTTCTTAGGCCAGGCCCAATGCTAGCAATGCTTCTGGTGCAGGCTCAGGCTCTGACCGTGTCATCCTATCGAAGTTCCAGGTCATTGATAGACTGCAGTGGCTAAGTTTTACATTTAAATTTCGTTATGTCTGCGGGGTGGGCTGCGCTGCCCACCAGCTCCTCTGGATCTGACCTTGAATGTGGCTGCTGCCACCATGACTTGGTGCATCAGCATGTTGATGTCATTTCTGCCAGAGACAAATACCTAATGTCCCAAACCCATTGCAGTGCATGTCGATTGTAAGCTTTGGAGATGAAATAGATCAATATTATGTTAGTACATCTTGAACATAAAGTTACATTCATTATCAAATATTAAAATTAAAATTAAAGGTACCAACATATCATACTACAATATTGTGGAAACACTGCGAAAAAAATGGTTTGACCTAATAATGGCTAATGAGATATTGGCTTTGACCCAGTGATCACGCACATTTATAAGGTCACTGAAGGAATGGAAGGTCAATCATTGTCATGAAATGTGTCAAAATCAGAGGGTTCGGCCGACAAAAGCGATAAAACTACGTTGCTGTGGCGGCGCACACGGCACACTATATATAATTGGAGCTACATGACCTATTTACCTAGCTTGGCTTCTGTGACATCACAGGTCACCAATTAGAGGTCAATCAGGGAGGTGTGAGATGAGAAAAGGCCGGCATAACGAATGATGTATGAATCATGACTATCTATGCATTGGGTCCAACGCAAAAATACTTGGTGCCTCTGGGATTCGAACCCACGGCCGGCAATGGGCGTTACGACATTGGTTAACCCCAAAGCCCATTTGGCCATTTTTCGCTTAAAAAATCGAAAAATGGTAAAGAAAAACTGTAAAAATGGTAAAAAAAAATGGTAAAGAAAATGGTAGCCAAGGCTCGTAGCTACCTTTTCCAGAAGTCAGATTTAACATATGTTCCATAGGTTACGAGCCAGCCTCGTCTGAAAATCATCGATTTAACATGGGAACCTTATGGTGTAGTAGGTTTTTAACGCCCAAACGCCCGAGTGCTGCCAACCGTTACTGGTGGGGGCTGGTCGGGCAGGCGGGTAGCCAATCAACAAGCCGTCAGTGAGACAAACAGGGCCGTCTTTCTGACCCTCGCCTGCCTGTCTGGATGCATGTTCGCCTATACCCCTGTGCGTGGGCAATGCCACCGCCCTGCAGCTCACCCGTACGACGTATCACCGGAGGTCCATCTCCATTCGTCCCGAATTCCCCAAGGTTGGGGGACATAGGCATTTTAAAGAAGATGCTTTCCATATAACGCCCATATAGGCGTAATGCTAAAATGTGAAAATGTTGGAGGACCCTTTCGACGCCCATGCCGTGATGCTTGGAGAGTGAAAACTGCCACTTTTGAACCCACTGCACTGGCCCAAAAGCTGTGTGCCCACAAATCTCAGAGCGTCATGATTCATGACTGTGGTTTATTCGTTTTCAAAACACTTAGTCTCTAGCCTATACAACATCACGATCGTTTCGGTCCGATTCCTCGTTGCCCTTTGACAGGCCACGCACATGGAAGTTTCCTTCACATGTTCAATGGGAATAGGGAACAGTCGACGTATGGTGAATTCGCATATCAATTATACCGCCTCAAAAACCGGATTTTGCGCCCACGCCTGCCCAGTCTGAAGCCAGCAGTCAGCACCTGTTTTGCACAGCCTGAGAAGACCAAATTACGGCGTGGCATGACGTCTGCAATCTCCGCGTGAATACAGCCATTTATCAGACGACCTCTGACGTCATACGCTAGGCATAATTCATACACACACGCCACACACCCCGGCCCACCCCGGCATTACCCTGATCCCCAGTGGCATTTCCTCCCCTCCCCCCCCTCCCCCCGCGGCCACACTTTTCACGCGGCCGTGTTGCCATCCGAGAGAAACCCCCCCCCCCCTGATCCGACCGGATCTCATGGTGTGTACTTCCCACCAGATTACTGGCTGGTCTGGGCCAGCCCCGAGCCGAAATTCGGGGGGGGGAGCGGATGCCACACCCAGCGGCCGTGCTGGGGACATCCTGCAGTGGGATTTGGAGCGGGCAGTGACTGGACCGGCGAGGCACCGCGGCGACCCAAATCACCGACTACTGACTACTGCTGCCTTCTCAGTTCTCGGAATTGCGATCCAGCGAGGAAACCAGAGATGGATTTGGGTTTTCCCGACGGGTTATGCTAAGTTGGAGATGCCTTCACCTTGACAGGTATGATGCGACATTTGAACTGATGACACCGTGTTATGACACGAGTTGTAATGTTGTGTGTAGGCGTGTCGGGTGAGACAAGTAAACGGGACTACACAGAGAGCTTGTCGTGAGGCGAGTCGGTCCCACCCCCGCGTGACGGCATCGTTGTCACACTATCAGCATAACGTCACACCAACGTCAACACTGACACAATGGTCAGCACGAACCCCGGACGGGTGGTCTCATTCTCATCTTAATCCAACAACAATGAAAACACCCCAAACAAAAAGCATCTGCACATCGCACCATTTCCGCACTTTCTCGAACGATGTATCGGCGGAAAGTGCGTAAATGCAGCACAGTACCTACCAGTTACCACTGGTGCCACCAGTACCTACCTACCAGTTACCACTGACAACCGGCCCGCCCCCGACAGCCGACAGCCGAAGACCCACGGCCAGGTTTCTACATGTATTACATCACTCTCTGTTGTATTTCCGTGGCATGCATATCGTTTACATATGGTTCAGCACGCAATCTCGACACTCGTCTCGTCACGCATTACAACAGCAGCACTCGTGCGCACCCAGCACTCGCGCGCACCCAGCACTCGCGCACACCGAGTAAAAAAACACAGGGTAATACTTAAAATAGCACCAAGGTGGCAGTACGCGGCCGGCTGTCTCACGACTCTGGCCTCTCGACCCGGGCCCAATACCCGGGTAGCACCGTGTGTACTCCGGCACACATCGGTACCACGGTCGGTTCCGCGGTCGATACCGCGGTCGGTACCACGGTCGGTACCGCGGCAGGTACCACGGTAGGTACCACGGCAGGTACCACGGCAGGTACCGCGGCAGGTACCGCGGCAGGTACCGCGGCCTGTACCACAGGTATCACAGCGGTACCACACCGATCAGGTCACACCGCGCGACGTTGGGGCCGCGCCACCACGCAAGCAAGCTCGACAGACTGGGGCGCGCTGTCTTTTGGCACTGAGGCAGTGTGTGAGCGCTTCTCTCACGTCTCGGGGGACTCCTCGGGCCCACCTAGGGCCGCCCTAGGGCCGCTCACGGTTCCAGCTTGACGCGCGCGTAGCACTCGGAGGGCAGCGATTCGGCAATGTCCTGGATGTTGGCCACCTCGGTCCGCAGCTCCTTCAACTGCTCCTCGTAGTCGGCCACCTGACGGGCGTCAGAGGTCAGGTCAGAGGTCAGGTCAGAGGTCAGGTCAGAGGTCAGGTCAGAGGTCAGGTCAGAGGTCAGGGCAGAGGTCAGGTCAGAGGTCAGAGGTCAGGTCAGAGGTCAGGTCAGAGGTCAGGCCAGAGGTCAGGCCAGAGGTCAGGTCAGAGGTCAGGTCAGAGGTCAGGTCAGAGGTCAGGTCAGAGGTCAGGTCAGAGGTCAGGTCAGAGGTCAGGTCAGAGGTCAGGTCAGAGGTCAGGTCAAAGGTCAGGTCAGAGGTCAGGTCAGAGGTCAGGTCAGGTCAGAGGTCAGGTCAGGTCAGAGGTCAGGTCAGGTCAGAGGTCAGGTCAGGTCAGAGGTCAGGTCAGGTCAGGTCAGGTCAGGTCAGGTCAGAGGTCAGGTCAGATGTCAGGTCAGAGGTCAGGTCAGAGGTCAGGTCAGAGGTCAGGTCAGAGGTCAGGTCAGAGGTCAGGTCAGAGGTCAGGTCAGAGGTCAGGTCAGAGGTCAGGTCAGAGGTCAGGTCAGAGGTCAGGTCAGAGGTCAGGTCAGAGGTCAGGTCAGAGGTCAGGTCAGAGGTCAGAGGTCAGGCCAGAGGTCAGGCCAGAGGTCAGGCCAGAGGTCAGGTCAGAGGTCAGGTCAGAGGTCAGGTCAGAGGTCAGGTCAGAGGTCAGGTCAGAGGTCAGGTCAGAGGTCAGGTCAGAGGTCAGGTCAGAGGTCAGGTCAGAGGTCAGGTCAGAGGTCAGGTCAAAGGTCAGGTCAGAGGTCAGGTCAGGTCAGAGGTCAGGTCAGGTCAGAGGTCAGGTCAGGTCAGGTCAGAGGTCAGGTCAGGTCAGGTCAGGTCAGAGGTCAGGTCAGATGTCAGGTCAGAGGTCAGGTCAGAGGTCAGGTCAGAGGTCAGGTCAGAGGTCAGGTCAGAGGTCAGGTCAGAGGTCAGGTCAGAGGTCAGGTCAGAGGTCAGGTCAGAGGTCAGGTCAGAGGTCAGGTCAGAGGTCAGGTCAGAGGTCAGGTCAGAGGTCAGGTCAGAGGTCAGGTCAGAGGTCAGGTCAGAGGTCAGGTCAGAGGTCAGGTCAGAGGTCAGGTCAGAGGTCAGGTCAGAGGTCAGGTCAGAGGTCAGGTCAGAGGTCAGGTCAGAGGTCAGGTCAGAGGTCAGGTCAGAGGTCAGGTCAGAGGTCAGGTCAGAGGTCAGGTCAGAGGTCAGGTCAGAGGTCAGGTCAGAGGTCAGGTCAGAGGTCAGGTCAGAGGTCAGGTCAGAGGTCAGGTCAGAGGTCAGGTCAGAGGTCAGGTCAGAGATCAGGTCAGAGATCAGGTCAGAGATCAGGTCAGAGGTCAGGTCAGAGGTCAGGTCAGAGGTCAGGTCAGAGGTCAGGTCAGAGGTCAGGTCAGAGGTCAGGTCAGAGGTCAGGTCAGAGGTCAGGTCAGAGGTCAGGTCAGAGGTCAGGTCAGAGGTCAGGTCAGAGGTCAGGTCAGAGGTCAGGTCAGAGGTCAGGTCAGAGGTCAGGTCAGAGGTCAGGTCAGAGGTCAGGTCAGAGGTCAGGTCAGAGGTCAGGTCAGAGGTCAGGTCAGAGGTCAGGTTAGAGGTCAGGTCAGATGTCAGGTTAGAGGTCAGAGGTCAGGTCAGAGGTCAGATCAGATGTCAGGTCAGAGGTCATGCCAGCGGGGCAGAGGTCAGGTCAGAAGGGGCGGAAGAGGTTGGGTCAGAAGCCAGGTCAGCCAAGCAGAGGTCAAGTCAGAGGTTGTGTCAGTGGGGAAAAAGTGACTCGAAACGTGGCTCAGCGGGGAGGGCAGTCCTTGAGTATAAGAGGCGTCACAACATATCTGGCTTAACGACGCTGGGAGGGGAGGCGGTAGCAGTATCAGGCTTTATTAAGGGATTTACACACCTGGTGCTTCGCACAGGTGGCAGGTACGTGCTTCGTACAGGTGGCAGGTTATATCAGTGTAGGTACGCAGGTGGCAGGTACGTGCTTCGTACAGGTGGCAGGTTATATCAGTGTAGGTACGCAGGTGGCAGGTACGTGCTTCGTACAGGTGGCAGGTTATATCAGTGTAGGTACGCAGGTGGCAGGTACGTGCTTCGCACAGGTGGCAGGTTATATCAGTGTAGGTACGCAGGTGGCAGGTACGTGCTTCGTACAGGTGGCAGGTTATATCAGTGTAGGTACGCAGGTGGCAGGTACGTGCTTCGTACAGGTGGCAGGTTATATCAGTGTAGGTACGCAGGTGGCAGGTACGTGCTTCGCACAGGTGGCAGGTTATATCAGTGTAGGTACGCAGGTGGCAGGTACGTGCTTCGTACAGGTGGCAGGTTATATCAGTGTAGGTACGTAGGTGGCAGGTACGTGCTTCGCTCAGGTGGCAGGTTATATCAGTGAGGTACGTAGGTGGCAGGTACGTGCTTCGCTCAGGTGGCATGTTATATCAGTGTAGGTACGCAGGTGGCAGGTACGTGCTTTGCTCAGGTGGCAGGTTATATCAGTGTAGGTACGCAGGTGGCAGGTACGTGCTTCGTACAGGTGGCATGTTATATCAGTGTTGAGACAGAGTGTATTGTTGCGCTCTGTGTTTGTCATGCTTCTGTGTAGCGCCGAGGACACGTCTCGGGAATGTGGCCATAAACCAGTAAAGCCGATTGGCTGAGAGTTACTGCCTAAAATAACTAATACTAATGAACCTGATAAACTAGAAACTTGACAAATGCTGACCATACATTTCATGCATAACTGCATTCTGACCCTGCATTTAACACAGTCCAGCATCAGCCACGCCAGACAAATATCATGTTTATTTTTGCCGGATTTATCAACAACTCAACCGATTCAAATACCAAGGCAACCAATCTTCACCAAGGCAACCAATCCCCACTGAGATGTATCAGCAGCTGATCTTCTCTATTCGTCCAATCCCGCTCTACACCCGCCTAGCAGCAGCCCCTCCATCCCGAATACAACCCAACACCCTTTCCTCTCTCCCACCCTACACCCGTGCCACCCCCACCCACCCCCACCCACCCCCACCCACCCTCCACCCGTGCCACCCCCACCCACCCTCCACCCGTGCCACCCCCACCCACCCTCTCTCCCACCACCCCACCCACCCTCTCCCCCACCACCCCACCAACCCTCTCTCCCACCCTCCACCCGTGCCACCCCCACCCACCCTCTCTCCCACCCTCCACCCAGGTCACCCCACCCACCCTCTCTCCCACCCTCCAACCGTGCCACCACCACCCACCCTCTCTCCCGCCCTCCACCCGTGCCACCCCCACACACCCTCTCTCCCACCACCCCGCCTCTAACTCACCATGCGGTCTTGGTCGGTGCGGTTGGCCTGCAGCGCCTCGAGCCTCTTCGGTAGCTCCTCCTCCTCCATGGCCTGCTCCGCCAGCTCGAGCCGCCGCTCCAGCTCGTCCAGCTCTGAAGGGTCGATGCTGCGTCCGCCGGCAGACGTGAGCGCCAGCTCGATCTCTCGCACCACGCTCAGCGCCTCGTCCACCCGGTTCGAGGCCTGCCCGGCCGACGAGCGCGCCTCGCTCGCCTTCTCCCGCGCCTCGCGCGCCAGCTTACTGTCCTCCTCCAGCTGCGGCGGAGACGGAGGAGAGTCAGCGGAGACAGGAGAGTCAGCGGAGACAGAGGAGACGGAGGAGAATCAGCGGAGACGGAGGAGAGTCAGCGGAGACGGAGGAGAGTCAGCGGAGACAGAGGAGACGGATGAGAGTCAGCGGAGACGGAGGAGAGCCGGCGGAGACGGAGGAGACTGAGGAGAGTCAGCGGAGACAGAGGAGAGTCAGCGGAGACGGAGGAGAGTCAGCGGAGACGGAGGAGACGGAGGATAGTCAGCGGAGAGTCGGCGGAGACAGAGGAGAGTCAGGGGAGACGGAGGAGACGGAGGATAGTCAGCGGAGAGTCAGCGGAGACAGAGGAGAGTCGGCGGAGACAGAAGAGAGTCAGCGGAGACGGAGGAGAGTCAGCGGAGACAGAGGAGAGTCAGCGGTGACAGAGGAGAAAGAGGAGAGTCAGCGGAGACAGAGGAGAAAGAGGAGAGTCAGCGGAGACGGAGGAGAGTCAGCGGAGACAGAGGAGAGTCAGCGGAGACAGAGGAGAGTCAGCGGAGACAGAGGAGAGTCAGCGGAGACGGAGGAGAGTCAGCGGAGACGGAGGAGAGTCAGCGGAGACGGAGGAGAGTCAGCGGAGACGGAGGAGAGTCAGCGGAGACGGAGGAGAGTCAGCGGAGACAGATGAGAGTCAGCGGAGACGGAGGAGAGTCAGCGGAGACAGAGGAGAGTCACCGGAGACATTGAGGAGAGTCAGCGGAGACAGAGGAGAGTCAGCGGAGACAGAGGAGAGTCAGCGGAGACAGAGGAGAGTCACCGGAGACATTGAGGTGAGTCAGCGGAGACAGAAGAGAGTCAGCGGAGACAGAGGAGAGTCAGCGGAGACAGAGGAGAGTCACCGGAGACATTGAGGAGAGTCAGCGGAGACGGAGGAGAGTCAGCGGAGACGGAGGAGAGTCAGCTCAGCGGAGACGGAGGAGACATGGACAGTGTGATGTAATGCCGCAAGCTTATGACAGCTTTCTTCTACACGTGCTGTGGACGTGACGGCTGCTTTACATTTCCGTGATTTTCCACAACGCCCACGCGCAAAGCACGCACACACGCTTGGCACTAAAGCAGGCATGCGCTACCAGTGTCGCAACAGCGACATCTATATGTCGATTAATGTAACAAAGTTTGACGTCAAGCACCAGATGGCGCCACAGTCCAACCGACCGGCCGTTGCCACCAGCATCGCTTTGGCAGGCCAGCAGTGGCCGACAGAAGTCGAAACCCTGCTTCTAAGCTTCATTTCCAAACATCCAACACCTGCAAACGCCCTCGCATTTCCCTCCACCATCAACATAAAGCAAAAACACACGTTTCCTGCCATTAACAGCGGATTATCCAGCTACACCCGGTCCCCGAGGCCGCCCCGTAGCCCAGAGCGCCACCCCACCCACCTTGCGTTCGTAGACGTCGATGTTGCCGGTGGTGTCGGCCACGTCGACGTTGAGTTGTGCCGCGTCGTCCCGCAGCCGCGCCGCCAGCGTCTTGGTCTCGGCAGACTCTGTCTGGATGGTCGTGGCCTCCTGCTGGGCCTGAAAACGGGACCGAGGAAGTGTTACAATCAGTGACTCAGTGACTGTTGAAGGTCTAGAGTTTAGACAGTAGGGTTTCGTGATTGGTGCTGCATAAGATGGTAATGTCGTGCATAGCTACGGTGTCCCGTCAGGGGAAACCACCGTAATGTTGGCCACGGGAACGGGCGTAATGTCGTAATGTTGGCCACGGGAACGGGCGTAATGTCGTAATGTTGGCCACGGGAACGGGCGTAATGTCGTAATGTTGGCCACGGGAACGGGCGTAATGTAATGTTGGCCACGGGAACGGGCGTAATGTCGTAATGTTGGCCACGGGACCGAGCGTAATGTCGTAATGTTGGCCACGGGACCGAGCGTAATGTCGTAATGTTGGCCACGGGAACGGGCGTAATGTCGTAATGTTGGCCACGGGAACGGGCGTAATGTCGTAATGTTGGCCACGGGAACGGGCGTAATGTCGTAATGTTGGCCACGGGAACGGGCGTAATGTAATGTTGACCACGGGAACGGGCGTAATGTCGTAATGTTGGCCACGGGACCGAGCGTAATGTCGTAATGTTGGCCACGGGACCGAGCGTAATGTCGTAATGTTGGCCACGGGAACGGGCGTAATGTCGTAATGTTGGCCACGGGAACGGGCGTAATGTCGTAATGTTGGCCACGGGAACGGGCGTAATGTAATGTTGGCCACGGGAACGGGCGTAATGTAATGTTGGCCACGGGACCGAGCGTAATGTCGTAATGTTGGCCACGGGAACGGGCGTAATGTAATGTTGGCCACGGGAACGGGCGTAATGTAATGTTGGCCACGGGAACGGGCGTAATGTAATGTTGGCCACGGGACCGAGCGTAATGTCGTAATGTTGGCCACGGGAACGGGCGTAATGTCGTAATGTTGGCCACGGGAACGGGCGTAATGTAATGTTGGCCACGGGAACGGGCGTAATGTAATGTTGGCCACGGGAACGGGCGTAATGTAATGTTGGCCACGGGACCGAGCGTAATGTCGTAATGTTGGCCACGGGAACGGGCGTAATGTAATGTTGGCCACGGGAATGGGCGTAATGTAATGTTGGCCACGGGAACGGGCGTAATGTAATGTTGGCCACGGGACCGAGCGTAATGTCGTAATGTTGGCCACGGGAACGGGCGTAATGTCGTAATGTTGGCCACGGGAACGGGCGTAATGTAATGTTGGCCACGGGACCGAGCGTAATGTCGTAATGTTGGCCACGGGAACGGGCGTGGGGTGCAGGAACAGGTTTCGGAAACGAGATCAATTATGAACCCTTTGACTTTGCGCATTGCGCAAATATGCCTTCTTGTCGTCTACTTGAATCAATCAATCTGTCAACAACTAAGTGGCTACCGACAACAAGAGTTGAATGAACCAGTCAATGCTCGTGACAATCAACTCTTACAGAATGCATTATCAATCATCATTTTAGTCCTCCCAGTCATCAACAATCAATTCCAGTCCTCCCAGTCATCAACAACCAATTCCAGTCATCCCAGTCATCAACAACCAATTTCAGTCATCCCAGTCATCAACAACCAATTCCAGTCATCCCAGTCATCAACAATCAATTCCAGTCCTCCCAGTCATCAACAATCAATTCCAGTCCTCCCAGTCATCAACAATCAATTCCAGTCCTCCCAGTCATCAACAACCAATTCCAGTCATCCCAGTCATCAACAACCAATTCCAGTCATCCCAGTCATCAACAACCAATTCCAGTCATCCCAGTCATCAACAACCAATTCCATTCATCCCAGTCATCAACAATCAATTCCAGTCCTCCCAGTCATCAACAACCAATTCCAGTCATCCCAGTCATCAACAACCAATTCCAGTCATCCCAGTCATCAACAACCAATTCCAGTCATCCCAGTCATCAACAATCAATTCCAGTCCTCCCAGTCATCAACAACCAATTCCAGTCATCCCAGTCATCAACAACCAATTCCAGTCATCCCAGTCATCAACAACCAATTCCAGTCATCCCAGTCATCAACAACCAATTCCAGTCCTCCCAGTCATCAACAACCAATTCCAGTCATCCCAGTCATCAACAACCAATTCCAGTCATCCCAGTCATCAACAATCAATTCCAGTCCTCCCAGTCATCAACAACCAATTCCAGTCATCCCAGTCATCAACAACCAATTCCAGTCCTCCCAGTCATCAACAACCAATTCCAGTCATCCCAGTCATCAACAACCAATTCCAGTCATCCCAGTCATCAACAACCAATTCCAGTCATTCCAGTCATCAACAACCAATTCCAGTCATCCCAGTCATCAACAACCAATTCCAGTCATCCCAGTCATCAACAACCAATTCCAGTCATCCCAGTCATCAACAACCAATTCCAGTCATCCCAGTCATCAACAACCAATTCCAGTCATCCCAGTCATCAACAACCAATTCCAGTCATCCCAGTCATCAACAACCAATTCCAGTCATCCCAGTCATCAACAACCAATTCCAGTCATCCCAGTCATCAACAACCAATTCCAGTCATCCCAGTCATCAACAACCAATTCCAGTCATCCCAGTCATCAACAACCAATTCCAGTCATCCCAGTCATCAACAATCCATTCCAGCCATCCCAGTCATCAACAATCCATTCCAGTCATCCCAGTCATCAACAACCAATTCCAGTCATCCCAGTCATCAACAATCAATTCCAGTCATCCCAGTCATCAACAATCAATTCCAGTCATCCCAGTCATCAACAATCAATTCCAGTCATCCCAGTCATCAACAATCAATTCCAGTCATCCCAGTCATCAACAATCAATTCCAGTGAACGTTGTCAACACTCACCAACCTCGAACCCTCCCAATCATCATTTTAGTCATCCCAGTCATCAACAATCAATTCCAGTCATCCCAGTCATCAACAACCAATTCCAGTCATCCCAGTCATCAACAACCAATTCCAGTCATCCCAGTCATCAACAACCAATTCCAGTCATCCCAGTCATCAACAACCAATTCCAGTCATCCCAGTCATCAACAACCAATTCCAGTCATCCCAGTCATCAACAATCCATTCCAGCCATCCCAGTCATCAACAATCCATTCCAGTCATCCCAGTCATCAACAACCAATTCCAGTCATCCCAGTCATCAACAATCAATTCCAGTCATCCCAGTCATCAACAACCAATTCCAGTCATCCCAGTCATCAACAACCAATTCCAGTCATCCCAGTCATCAACAACCAATTCCAGTCATCCCAGTCATCAACAACCAATTCCAGTCATCCCAGTCATCAACAACCAATTCCAGTCATCCCAGTCATCAACAATCCATTCCAGCCATCCCAGTCATCAACAATCCATTCCAGTCATCCCAGTCATCAACAACCAATTCCAGTCATCCCAGTCATCAACAATCAATTCCAGTCATCCCAGTCATCAACAATCAATTCCAGTCATCCCAGTCATCAACAACCAATTCCAGTGAACGTTGTCAACACTCACCAACCTCGAACCCTCCCAATCATCATTTTAGTCATCCCAGTCATCAACAATCAATTCCAGTCATCCCAGTCATCAACAACCAATTCCAGTCATCCCAGTCATCAACAACCAATTCCAGTCATCCCAGTCATCAACAACCAATTCCAGTCATCCCAGTCATCAACAACCAATTCCAGTCATCCCAGTCATCAACAATCAATTCCAGTCATCCCAGTCATCAACAACCAATTCCAGTCATCCCAGTCATCAACAACCAATTCCAGTCATCCCAGTCATCAACAACCAATTCCAGTGAACGTTGTCAACACTCGCCAACCTCGAACCCTCCTCCACCCCCCCCCCCCTGCCATGAAAACCACATTCAGTAAAACGTCCTAACCCTTCCCTGGTTCACCACCCCACTCCGCTACCTACCTTCCCTGGTTCACCACCCCACTCCGCTACCCACCTGTTCGGCCATCGTCTCCGCGTTCGCCGCGATGTCGCGCGCGTCATCGGCGTTAGCCTCGGCGCCCTGGAGCGCGTCGCGCGCGTCGGTCGTCTTTCTCTCGGCCTCGTCGATCTGCCTCGCGATGTCCTCCACCTGCAGCAGCGCCTCGCGGGCCTGCTCGCGCGAGTCCTGCACGGAGCGGTCGAAACCCTGCAGCGTCTTGAGCGTCTCGCGCGCGTCTTCCAGAGTCTTGTCACCAGCGGTGACCGCCTTCATCGCCTGCAGAGGGAGGGGCGAGGTGAGAGGTGGTTGTGGTTGTGACGTGTGGTTGTGGGAGTTTTGGAGGGAAAAGGCGAGGGAGCTGGGTAAACAAAACACAGGATACATTTGTGACGATACAGTAGTTTCGAAATGTCTTAAATAAGCATGTATGTCAAATAAAAATGATGCATATGACAGATTACTCGATGAACAAGGCAAGTAGGGACAAATTATATGAAAAACGACAGCAAGGAAGTCAAAAACAGCAATACATCTGACATACGACTGTGTCGATTCTCTATAGTTGACATGCAATGGATTCAAACTCCATAACTTGCGAATCCCTCAGTCACCACCCGAGCACCGAGCCGATCAGATCCCGTGTGTACCTTGTCTCGCGCGGCGTCCACAACGGCCATCAGCCCGTCGGCCTGCTGCTGCTGAATGAGACCGCGCTGCAGCAGGTCGGAGACGGCGTCGGCGTCAGACTCCAGCTGGTCCAGCAGCGGTCCGTGTTCAGCCGTCAGCGCTTCCAGGTCCGCCTTCAGACGCTGCGTCTGTGGGCAAGGTCATAGGTTGACTGTCGGTCGCTCCACACAGGACAGACAATGACAATCGTTAGGCGGGTCGTTAGAATACACTGTGGAGGTACCATCAACTTAGCTGAAACTATCCTGATAGAACGAATGTTTAACTAGACAGCTGCAGTCCGGGATAAAGGCAGAAGACACACAGACAGAACACTAGGGCGACTTTGTCAATTTGCTGACGATTCAAGCTTAAAATCAATTACCGTTCAGGTATATAAATTCAAAACCTTTAACTACGATTGCCATATAAAACCAGAGTAATCACTATCTGCACCATATCGACTCAGAATCAATCACCGCCAGCACCTTATATGGGCAACAACAGCTCTAGTCTCCGCCCCGTAAAGCACCTAAAAAGGTGCCGAAATCAGCGCTTGCGACCATTGCGCACCAACAGGCGGCGCTGCAGGCGGACAAAACTCGGGCGCGACCCAGCAGGACACCGTTTGGCACGCGCTTGGTAACACCAGTGCCCGGCGGGGGCGGCGGCTCACGTCGCGTCGTTAGCTTTACGACCTGTATAGTCGCGTCGCGTCGTTAGCGTCGTTACGTCGCGTCGTTACGTCACGTCGCGTCGTTAGCTTTACGACCCGTATAGCCCCGCCCACGCCACGGCCGCCGCACGGCTAGCTGCTCAGCTGGCACCATTCAGCTCAGCAGTCTGAAGGGCAGACACCTTGGAGCAGCAGTCGCGGTCAGGCACAAAATCGGGCCCACGTGCAAACGAAGCTCTCCGTTCATCCCGAACATACGCCCAACCTTTCATAGTTGCGCGGCCGGCCGCGTGGCGGCGCTACGTTCGCGTCCGATAAGGCGCTGTAAAGTACACCCCTGCCAGGATGCCGACATTCCGGCGGCATTGGAGATCGCATAGCTGACGCCCACCCCGCGACAGCGCGGCTCCTTCCGCAGTATCGACGCGTCAGTGACGACTCACCGACAACTCACTACGAGTCATTGTCCGCACGATAACACCTCCCACACGTCGCGACTATCGACCCAACACTATTCAGTGGTCCATCTCTATTCTCCGCACGACGTGCGCGGGGGAGCGCGCAGACCGTGCACGTAACAAAGGCGTCGAAGAATGAGCAGACAAATTCCGCTCTGACGCTTAGCAGGTGCTGCGGACGATCACTGTCCATCGCTGTTCTGCAGAGCATGACGGCTCGACGGCAGTCATTTACATCGAGACGCAGGACCTGACAAGCGCGGGGGACGGGAAAGGCGAGGGCTGGAGCTGCTTTGTGCTTTATGAAGATAGGCACGACCGGGGGCCGTGGTCAAACTGCGATGCCTACAGCATTTGGCACAGTTAGCGCAGCGAGAAGCCTAGTTAACGAGTGATGTACGCAAAGCTGCAGAATACAAATTAAGTCTTATGACAGCACAATTGCGCAAATGTGTTTGAATACGGTTTTAGACCACCCTATAAGCAATAGGGGCCAAGTTATTCGCCATTACATCATTCATATTCTAACTCACTGCATCATTGTTAGAAACTGGTCCACTGCAAGACGGACGGTAAAGCATTGCAATATGCATTATGCAGACTGATAATAATCGACTCTTTCAACCCTTCATGCCGTGTCGCGTACCGCCCAACAGATCCCTCACCGTCTGTTCAGTCGTGCCCCCAACAAACCCCTCACTGTCTGTCCAGTCGTGCCCCCTACAGACCCCTCACCGTCTGTCCAGTCGTGTCCAGTCGTGCCCCCAACAAACCCCTCACTGGCTGTCCAGTCGTGCCCCCTACAAACCCCTCACTGTCTGTCCAGTCGTGCCCCCAACAAACCCCTCACTGTCTGTCCAGTCGTGCCCCCTACAAACCCCTCACTGTCTGTCCAGTCGTGCCCCCAACAAACCCCTCACTGTCTGTCCAGTCGTGTCCCCTACAAACCCCTCACTGTCTGTCCAGTCGTGTCCCAAACAAACCCCTCACCGTCTGTCCAGTCGTGCCCCCTACAAACCCCTCACCGTCTGCTCAGTCGTGCCCCCAACAAACCCCTCACTGTCTGTCCAGTCGTGTCCCAAACAAACCCCTCACTGGCTGTCCAGTCGTGCCCCCAACAAACCCCTCACTGTCTGTCCAGTCGTGCCCCCAACAAACCCCTCACTGGCTGTCCAGTCGTGCCCCCAACAAACCCCTCACTGTCTGTCCAGTCGTGTCCCCAACAAACCCCTCACCGTCTGTCCAGTCGGGTCCCAAACAAACCCCTCACTGTCTGTCCAGTCGTGTCCCCAACAAACCCCTCACTGTCTGTCCAGTCGTGCCCCCAACAAACCCCTCACTGTCTGTCCAGTCGTGTCCCAAACAAACCCCTCACCGTCTGTCCAGTCGTGCCCCCAACAAACCCCTCACTGTCTGTCCAGTCGTGCCCCCAACAAACCCCTCACTGTCTGTCCAGTCGTGTCCCCAACAAACCCCTCACTGTCTGTCCAGTCGTGTCCCCAACAAACCCCTCACTGTCTGTCCAGTCGTGTCCCAAACAAACCCCTCACCGTCTGTCCAGTCGTGCCCCCTACAAACCCCTCACCGTCTGCTCAGTCGTGCCCCCAACAAACCCCTCACTGTCTGTCCAGTCGTGTCCCAAACAAACCCCTCACTGTCTGTCCAGTCGTGCCCCCAACAAACCCCTCACTGTCTGTCCAGTCGTGCCCCCAACAAACCCCTCACTGTCTGTCCAGTCGTGCCCCCTACAAACCCCTCACTGTCTGTCCAGTCGTGCCCCCAACACACCCCTCACTGTCTGTCCAGTCGTGCCCCCAACAAACCCCTCACTGGCTGTCCAGTCGTGCCCCCAACAAACCCCTCACTGTCTGTCCAGTCGTGCCCCCAACAAACCCCTCACTGTCCGTCCAGTCGTGTCCCAAACAAACCCCTCACTGTCTGTCCAGTCGTGCCCCCTACAGACCCCTCACTGTCTGTCCAGTCGTGTCCCAAACAAACCCCTCACTGTCTGTCCAGTCGTGCCCCCAACAAACCCCTCACTGTCTGTCCAGACGTGCCCCCAACAAACCCCTCACTGTCTGCTCAGTCGTGTCCCAAACAAACCCCTCACTGTCTGTCCAGTCGTGCCCCCAACAAACCCCTCACTGTCTGTCCAGACGTGCCCCCAACAAACCCCTCACTGTCTGCTCAGTCGTGCCCCCAACAAACCCCTCACTGTCTGTCCAGTCGTGCCCCCAACAAACCCCTCACTGTCTGTCCAGTCGTGCCCCCAACAAACCCCTCACTGTCTGTCCAGTCGTGTCCCAAACAAACCCCTCACTGTCTGCTCAGTCGTGCCCCCAACAAACCCCTCACTGTCTGCTCAGTCGTGTCCCAAACAAACCCCTCACTGTCTGTCCAGTCGTGCCCCCAACAAACCCCTCACTGTCTGTCCAGACGTGCCCCCAACAAACCCCTCACTGTCTGCTCAGTCGTGCCCCCAACAAACCCCTCACTGTCTGTCCAGTCGTGCCCCCAACAAACCCCTCACTGTCTGTCCAGTCGTGCCCCCAACAAACCCCTCACTGTCTGTCCAGTCGTGTCCCAAACAAACCCCTCACTGTCTGCTCAGTCGTGCCCCCAACAAACCCCTCACTGTCTGTCCAGTCGTGCCCCCTACAGACCCCTCACCGTCTGTTCAGTCGTGCCCCCAACAAACCCCTCACTGTCTGTCCAGTCGTGCCCCCAACAAACCCCTCACTGTCCGTCCAGTCGTGTCCCAAACAAACCCCTCACTGTCTGTCCAGTCGTGCCCCCTACAGACCCCTCACTGTCTGTCCAGTCGTGTCCCAAACAAACCCCTCACCGTCTGCTCAGTCGTGCCCCCAACAAACCCCTCACTGTCTGTCCAGTCGTGCCCCCAACAAACCCCTCACTGTCTGTCCAGTCGTGCCCCCTACAGACCCCTCACTGTCTGTCCAGACGTGCCCCCTACAGACCCCTCACTGTCCGTCCAGTCGTGCCCCCTACAAACCCCTCACCGTCTGCTCAGTCGTGCCCCCAACAAACCCCTCACTGTCTGTCCAGTCGTGCCCCCAACAAACCCCTCACTGTCTGTCCAGTCGTGCCCCCAACAAACCCCTCACTGTCTGTCCAGTCGTGTCCCAAACAAACCCCTCACTGTCTGTCCAGTCGTGCCCCCAACAGACCCCTCACTGGCTGTCCAGTCGTGCCCCCAACAAACCCCTCACTGTCTGTCCAGTCGTGCCCCCAACAAACCCCTCACTGTCTGTCCAGTCGTGCCCCCTACAAACCCCTCACTGTCTGCTCAGTCGTGCCCCCAACAAACCCCTCACTGTCTGTCCAGTCGTGCCCCCAACAAACCCCTCACTGTCTGTCCAGTCGTGTCCCAAACAAACCCCTCACTGTCTGTCCAGTCGTGCCCCCAACAGACCCCTCACTGTCTGTCCAGTCGTGTCCCAAACAAACCCCTCACTGTCTGTCCAGTCGTGCCCCCTACAAACCCCTCACTGTCTGTCCAGTCGTGTCCCAAACAAACCCCTCACTGTCTGTCCAGTCGTGCCCCCTACAAACCCCTCACTGTCTGTCCAGTCGTGTCCCAAACAAACCCCTCACTGTCTGCTCAGTCGTGCCCCCAACAAACCCCTCACTGTCTGTCCAGTCGTGCCCCCTACAAACCCCTCACCGTCTGTTCAGTCGTGCCCCCTACAGACCCCTCACTGTCTGTCCAGTCGTGCCCCCAACAAACCCCTCACTGTCTGTCCAGTCGTGCCCCCAACAGACCCCTCACTGGCTGTCCAGTCGTGCCCCCAACAAACCCCTCACTGTCTGTCCAGTCGTGTCCCAAACAAACCCCTCACTGTCTGTCCAGTCGTGCCCCCTACAGACCCCTCACCGTCTGCTCAGTCGTGCCCCCAACAAACCCCTCACTGTCTGTCCAGTCGTGCCCCCAACAAACCCCTCACTGTCTGTCCAGTCGTGTCCCAAACAAACCCCTCACTGTCTGTCCAGTCGTGCCCCCTACAGACCCCTCACTGTCTGTCCAGTCGTGCCCCCAACAAACCCCTCACTGTCTGTCCAGTCGTGCCCCCTACAGACCCCTCACTGTCTGTCCAGTCGTGTCCCAAACAAACCCCTCACTGTCTGTCCAGTCGTGCCCCCTACAAACCCCTCACTGTCTGTCCAGTCGTGCCCCCAACAAACCCCTCACTGTCTGTCCAGTCGTGCCCCCTACAGACCCCTCACTGTCTGTCCAGTCGTGTCCCAAACAAACCCCTCACTGCCTGTCCAGTCGTACCCCAAACAGGCCCCTCACTGTCTGTCCAGACGTGCCCCCTACAGACCCCTCACTGTCTGTCCAGTCGTGCCCCCAACAAACCCCTCACTGTCTGTCCAGTCGTGCCCCCTACAGACCCCTCACTGTCTGTCCAGTCGTGTCCCAAACAAACCCCTCACTGTCTGTCCAGTCGTGCCCCCTACAAACCCCTCACTGTCTGTCCAGTCGTGCCCCCAACAAACCCCACACTGTCTGTCCAGTCGTGCCCCCAACAAACCCCTCACTGTCTGTCCAGTCGTGCCCCCCAACAAACCCCTCACTGTCCGTCCAGTCGTGCCCCCAACAAACCCCTCACTGTCTGTCCAGTCGTGCCCCCTACAGACCCCTCACTGTCTGTCCAGTCGTGTCCCAAACAAACCCCTCACTGTCTGTCCAGTCGTGCCCTCTACAAACCCCTCACTGTCTGTCCAGTCGTGCCCCCAACAAACCCCTCACCGTCTGTCCAGTCGTGCCCCCAACAAACCCCTCACTGTCTGTCCAGTCGTGCCCCCAACAAACCCCTCACTGTCTGTCCAGTCGTGCCCCCTACAGACCCCTCACTGTCTGTCCAGTCGTGTCCCAAACAAACCCCTCACTGTCTGTCCAGTCGTGCCCCCTACAAACCCCTCACTGTCTGTCCAGTCGTGCCCCCAACAAACCCCTCACTGTCTGTCCAGTCGTGCCCCCAACAGGCCCCTCACTGTCTGTCCAGTCGTGCCCCATTCTTCCTCCCTCTCCTGTTCCCTCCTCTGCCCTCCTCTGCCCTCCTCTGCCCTCCTCTGCCCTCCTCTGCCCTCATCTGCCCTCATCTGCCCTCATCTGCCCTCCTCTGCCCTCCTCTGCCCTCCTCTGCCCTCCTCTGCCCTCCTCTGCCCTCCTCTGCCCTCCTCTGCCCTCCTCTGCCCTCCTCTGCCCTCATCTGCCCTCCTCTGCCCTCCTCTGCCCTCCTCTGCCCTCCTCTGCCCTCCTCTGCCCTCCTCTGCCCTCCTCTGCCCTCCTCTGCCCTCCTCTGCCCTCCTCTGCCCTCCTCTGCCCTCCTCTGCCCTCCTCTGCCCTCCTCTGCCCTCCTCTGCCCTCCTCTGCCCTCCTCTGCCCTCCTCTGCCCTCCTCTGCCCTCCTCTGCCCTCCTCTGCCCTCCTCTGCCCTCCTCTGCCCTCCTCTGCCCTCCTCTGCCCTCCTCTGCCCTCCTCTGCCCTCCTCTGCCCTCCTCTGCCCTCCTCTGCCCTCCTCTGCCCTCCTCTGCCCTCCTCTGCCCTCCTCTGCCCTCTTCTGCCCTCTTCTGCCCTCCTCTGCCCTCCTCTGCCCTCCTCTGCTCTCCTCTGCTCTCCTCTGCCCTCCTCTGCCCTCCTCTGCCCTCTTCTGCCCTCTTCTGCCCTCTTATGCCCTCCTCTGCCCTCCTCTGCCCTCCTCTGCCCTCCTCTGCCCTCCTCTGCCCTCCTCTGCCCTCCTCTGCCCTCCTCTGCCCGCTCTCACCTCTGTCTTCAGCCCGTCGGCGCGTCTCTTCAGGCCATCCACGTCCACGTCCGGCACGACCGACTGGGCCTCTGTGTAGACGTTGAACGCGGCGTTGTCGGCGTCTTCGGCGTCCCGCTGTGCCTCGGCCGCCTGCTCCCTGGTCTGGGTGATCAGCTGCTCCATGCTGTCCAGGCTGTTGTCCAGCAGCTGAATATCGTTACTGTAAAGTACACAGTGGTGAATATTGTGAGTGATTGACATACAGACCACGGTGAACACGCAGCAACGCAGCCACCTAGGACGGTACAGCCGGGCGAGGAACTTGTGAAGTTCGCCCACAGATCAGCCAGAATGGTGTTCTGACAAATGAACAATTGTGTTCGCGCGCATTGTTTTGCACACCAGTCTAACGAACAATGTGGCAAGGGCGGACAATGCAGAATTGATGGGTGTTACAATAACACGTCCGTAGTTTGACAAAGGAGTTGGGAAAAATTACACTAATAAGCTCCCCAACACCACAAACTACCCACCCATCATCTGTCAGCAGACACCCCCCCCCCCCCCCCCCACCTGTCAACCCCCCACCACCACCTCTCGCCACACCCACCGCTCACCTGAAGTTGCGCTGCTGACCGATAACCTTGAGCGCCAGATCGTACGCCAGCGTGGCGTTTCCCACAGCATAGGCGGCCGTGTCGGTCACGTTCTGCGCCTGCGTCTCGTGCTGGTCGGCCAGGACGCGCGCCTCGCGAGCGATCTCAGACATCCTCCCGCTCTGGATGCCGAACTGTTTCGACTGCTCGATGGCGCGGCTCAGCGCGTCGGCGCCGTCTCGCTCCAGGAACGTCTTGGTCTCGCGCGCCGTCTGCTCGAGTCGCGAGAGGAGTTGTTCCGCCTCGGAGGTGTTGCGCTCGCCCTGGACGGCTACCATGCGTGCCTCCTCCATGTGGGTGACGATGTCGCCGGCCAGGACCTTGATCTCGTCGAGACGCTCCTGTGGAGAGAGGGGGTATCAGAAATGGCGGGGAGGAGGAGGGGAGGCGCAGTGAGAGAGCATCTCGGAGGCAGTACAGAAAGAGGCGGGTCGTGTGACAGAAAGAGGCGGGTCGTGTGGCAGAAAGAGGCGGGTCGTGTGGCAGAAAGAGGCGGGTCGTGTGGCAGAAAGAGGCGGGTCGTCTGACAGAAAGAGGCGGGTCGTGTGACAGAAAGAGGCGGGTGTGGTATCGTGAGACAAGGCAACACAAATGATGGATGATACAGACACACCACCGGGACTGACACGCCTCGCGAACAAAGCAGAGGGTCGTGACAGCGTTAGAATGACTCAACGCGGCGGAAACGACTGGTCATCAGCCACTGCCACTGGGAATCCACGGAAAAGGTGATGATAACGATAGTGACCGGTTACAAGACACGACGCGTGCTATCATATCCGGGGAAAGTTACCGGACTTGCTGACTAGTGGTCGCCGGATTATACGAGAAAGGTGTTGAACTGGGAGACAACGGCAGGCTGCGGGCGGCGCTGAATACTAACACGCAACTCGGCGACGCATACACATTCACAACAGCCAACAACCGCGCCATCCAACTCTAAAGCACCGACTAATTCGCCTATTCAATGCTAAGTGCTATGTAATTATTGCGATATTTGCATAAAGGCATGCTAAGCCGGCTATATCACTGAATAAACAAGCGGCGAGAGTTCCACACCTGGTCCCAAAGGAGCGTCAGTTGCCAAGGTCTCGGCCATAGCCACATTGTGCGGATATTGGAGTGGTAAGAATACATAACACTTCAGCCGATAGCCTGCGGCTAGGCTCCGGCCGCTCGACCCATACTGTTTATGAAGCTCGGCAGATATGCAGAGCGATTTCTGAATTTAAATCAGCTATTTCCGTGCCTAATCCGTCAACCTGGTTAGCGATCAGAATCAGCGCAGGTGTGATAACAGGCCTGGAAGCGCCATCAGAGCGCACGTAGCAATAATCTCTAATTGGTAGAAAATGAGACCGCAAATTGCCTGGATATCCGCGAACTAACCACCGCTGAGCATGCCATGGACTCACGGCACGCAAGCAGCTAACGCGGCGGCGCCCCGGCCATTCCCGTCCTCAAACGCCTATTAACATCCCGCCAGGCAGGGTGCGCGATTTGCCGATCAAAGGACAGGCACTTCAACCCCAGTGATATCTCACGAGACGTCACAAGTTGAACTCTGTCCAATCTATCCAATGTCAACTCAACCAACTCATCCATCAAATATGGCAAACCAATTGCTTATCACGGTCCTCTAAGCACATGCCCTCCGAGTTTGAACTTTGAGCTCTTTTATTTATTACAAAATCAGTTCAAACTGGCATGGCCTAATCGTCCCTTCTTCTCTCTCCCGTATTGGTCTATCTCCTCTACTTCCTGCACCTATCTATTCTTCGGATACTCTGCTCTTCTCACTCCAACAAGTCGTGAAGTAAAAATAAGACACAATTCAAGGTGAAAGAACATACTACAGAACGTCCGAAACATTTGAATGGACGTTTCGTAAAACATTCACATTTTTGGCGAAAGACTCCTTGCAAGGAAATATCGGAATATCTCAGAAGAAAAAACAACGAGCGCAATTTTCCTAGCACAAACGCTAGTGTTGCAGGGAATGTTCCAAACTCTGTTCCCCTTCCCCAACCTCCGCTACCCGTGCCAGCAGCAGCAGCAGCAGCAGCAGCAGCAGCAGGTGCAGTACTGACCTCGAGGTCGCCGAGGATCTCCAGAGGACTGCGCTCGCCGCTGGTGGCCGCCTCAGCCGACTCGAACAGCTGTCGCGTGGTGAGCACCACCTCCTGCAGCCGCTCCTCAAACTCGCGGTCATCGGGCAGCGACGGGTTGTCGGTGACGTTCCTGATGAGCGCCGACAGCTGCTCCAGCTTGGCGCGGTGCGCGTCCACCGCCTCCTGCACCAGCGTGTAGCATGGCGGACAGTCTGCCGGGCAGGAGGGACGGGTCAATGACAGTTTGTCGGGCAGGAGGGACGGGTCAATGACAGTCTGCAGGGCAGGAGGGACGGGTCAATGACAGTCTGTCGGGCAGGGGGACGGGTCAATGACAATCTGCCGGGCAGGAGGGACGGGTCAATGACAATCTGCTGGGCAGGAGGGACGGGTCAATGACAGTCTGCTGGGCAGGAGGGACGGGTCAATGACAGTCTGCTGGGCAGAGGGACGGGTCAATGACAATCTGCTGGGCAGGAGGGACGGGTCAATGACAATCTGCTGGCAGAGGGACGGGTCAATGACAATCTGCTGGGCAGAGGGACGGGTCAATGACAGTCTGTCGGGCAGGAGGGACGGGTCAATGACAGTCTGCTGGGCAGGAGGGACGGGTCAATGACAGTATGACGGGCAGGAGGGACGGGTCAATGACAGTCTGCTGGGCAGGAGGGACGGGTCAATGACAGTCTGCTGGGCAGGAGGGACGGGTCAATGACAGTCTGCTGGGCAGAGGAACGGGTCAATGACAATCTGCTGGGCAGAGGGACGGGTCAATGACAGTCTGCTGGACAGGAGGGACGGGTCAATGACAGTCTGCAGGGCAGGAGGGGCGGGTCAATGACAGTCTGCTGGGCAGGAAGGACGGATCAATGACAGTCTGCTGGGCAGGAGGGACGGGTCAATGACAGTCTGATGGGCAGGAGGGACGGGTCAATGACAGTCTGCTGGGCAGGAGGGACGGGTCAATGACAGTCTGCTGGGCAGGAGGGACGGGTCAATGACAGTCTGCTGGGCAGGAGGGACGGGTCAATGACAGTCTGCAGGGCAGGAGGGACGGGTCCATGACAGTCTGCTGGGCAGGAGGGACGGGTCAATGACAGTCTGCTGGGCAGGAGGGACGGGTCAATGACAGTCTGCAGAGCAGGAGGGACGGATCAATGACAGTCTGCTGGACAGGAGGAACGGGTCAATGACAGTCTGCTGGGCAGGAGGGACGGGTCAATGACAGTCTGCTGGGCAGGAGGGACGGGTCAATGACAGTCTGCAGGGCAGGAGGGACGGGTCAATGACAGTCTGCTGGGCAGGAGGGACGGGTCAATGACAGTCTGCAGGGCAGGAGGGACGGGTCAATGACAGTCTGCTGGGCAGGAGGGACGGGTCAATGACAGTCTGCTGGGCAGGAGGGACGGGTCAATGACAGTCTGCTGGGCAGGAGGGACGGGTCAATGACAGTCTGCAGGGCAGGAGGGACGGGTCAATGACAGTCTGCTGGGCAGGAGGGACGGGTCAATGACAGTCTGCTGGGCAGGAGGGACGGGTCAATGACAGTCTGCAGGGCAGGAGGGACGGGTCAATGACAGTCTGCTGGGCAGGAGGGACGGGTCAATGACAGTCTGCTGGGCAGGAGGGACGGGTCAATGACAGTCTGCAGGGCAGGAGGGACGGGTCCATGACAGTCTGCTGGGCAGGAGGGACGGGTCAATGACAGTCTGCTGGGCAGGAGGGACGGGTCAATGACAGTCTGCAGAGCAGGAGGGACGGATCAATGACAGTCTGCTGGACAGGAGGAACGGGTCAATGACAGTCTGCTGGGCAGGAGGGACGGGTCAATGACAGTCTGCTGGGCAGGAGGGACGGGTTAATGACAGTCTGCAGGGCAGGAGGGACGGGTCAATGACAGTCTGCTGGGCAGGAGGGACGGGTCAATGACAGTCTGCTGGGCAGGGGGGACGGGTCACTGACAGTTTGTCGGGCAGGAGGGGGACGGGTCAATGACAGTTTGTCGGGCAGGGGGACGGGGACGGGTCAATGACGAACTTGCTGGGAACAGTCTGCCAGGCAGGGAAGGGAGTGTTACTGACGGCCGGGCAGAGGGACGGGTCAATGACAGTCTGCCGGGCAGGATGGACGGGTCAATGACAGTCTGCGGGGCAGGATGGACGGGTCAATGACAGTTTGTCGGGCAGGAGGGACGGGTCAATGACAGTCTGCCGGGCAGGAGGGACGGGTCAATGACAGTCTGCCGGGCAGGAGGGACGGGTCAATGACAGTCTGCCGGGCAGGAGGGACGGGTCAATGACAGTCTGCCGGGCAGGAGGGACGGGTCAATGACAGTCTGTCGGGCAGGGGGGACGGGTCACTGACAGTCTGCCTGGCAGAAGGGACGGGTCAATGACAGTCTGCCGGGCAGGAGGGACGGGTCATTGGCAGTCTGCCGGGCAGGAGGGACGGGTCAATGACAGTCTGCTGGGCAGGAGGGACGGGTCAATGACAGTCTGCCGGGCAGAGGGACGGGTCATTGACAGTCTGCCGGGCAGGAGGGACGGGTCAATAACAGTCTGCTGGGCAGGAGGGACGGGTCAATGACAGTCTGCTGGGCAGGGGGGACGGGTCACTGACAGTCTGCCGGGCAGGAGGGACGGGTCAATGACAGTCTGCCGGGCAGGAGGGACGGATCAATGACAGTCTGCTGGGCAGGAGAGGACGGGTCAATGACAGTCTGCCGGGCAGAGGGACGGGTCATTGACAGTCTGCCGGGCAGAAGGGACGGGTCAATGACAGTCTGCCGGGCAGGAGGGACGGGTCATTGACAGTCTGCCGGGCAGAGGGACGGGTCATTGACAGTCTGCCGGGCAGAGGGACGGGTCATTGACAGTCTGCCGGGCAGGAGGGACGGGTCAATGACAGTCTGCCGGGCAGGAGGGACGGGTCAATGACAGTCTGCCGGGCAGGAGGGACGGGTCAATGACAGTCTGCAGGGCAGGAGAGCACGCATCATTGATGGAGCGGAATAGCCACTGCGGTAGCCAGACGGGGGGGCAGAATAGCCACTGCGGTAGCCAGACGGAGGGGGGGGGGGGGCAGAATAGCCACTGCGGTAGCCAGACGGAGGGGGGGGGGGGCAGAATAGCCACTGCGGTAGCCAGACGGAGGGGGGCAGAATAGCCACTGCGGTAGCCAGACGGAGGGGGGGGGGGGGCAGAATAGCCACTGCGGTAGCCAGACGGAGGGGGGGGGGCAGAATAGCCACTGCGGTAGCCGGACGGAGGGGGGGGGGGCAGAACAACCACTGCGGTAGCCGGACGGAGGGGGGCAGAATAGCCACTGCGGTAGCCGGACAGGGGGGGGGGGCAGAATAGTAACTGCGGTAGCCGGACGGGGGGGGCAGATAGCCACTGCGGTAGCCGGACGGAGGGGGGGGGGGCAGAATAGCCACTGCAGTAGCCGGGCGGAGAGGGGGGGGGCGGAGTTTACCGAGAGAAAGGAACAGC